>JADBJO010009853.1:55000-60000 GCA_016801955.1 Conus betulinus
TTTCCTGCGCAGACTTGATGCCACCCTTCTCCTCTAAGTGCAACCATGTCACTCATCTTCTCTGTATGCAAGGGAATCTTGGCGGGCATTCTTCACTGTTCATTAGCACCACAAAGTGTGACCCTCCCTTCAATCCCCCCCCCCCCCCCCCCCGGTACTCACTGCGCAATGTCCAATCTCCCACTCCCTGACAACACTCCTGGGCAATGCTGAAGTCAGCTTCCCTCCCGCTCACTGACCGATACGGTCTTCATATTAACCAAAAGCCCCCCCTCTCTCGTTAATGTTTTAACGACAACGTACTCTAAAGACAGTAATTTCAGTGTGCCTGCTCTGCAGAAATTGGCAGTTGAGCATATTCGGGTAAAATGTGCTTCAATGAAAACTTCCCTGCCTCCGGAAGTCGTAGAATGTATTTTGCTTGTGTCTAATGTTAAGTTATTTTGGGATCAGTTTAATCTCTTTGACCTTTTAATATTTATATCAGCTAGTTATTTGTTATGCATTTCCGTTGCACGTTTCTTGTAACACACACAGACACACAGACACACACACACACACACACACACACACACACACACACACACACACCACACACACATGCACGCACACACACACACACACACACACACACACACACACACACACACACACACACACACACACACACACACACACACACACACACACACACACACACACACACACACACACACACACACACACACACACACACACACACACTCTCTCTCTCTCTCTCTCTCTCTCTCTCTCTCTCTCTCTCTTTGCCTGTCTCTCTGTCTTCTCTTTCCTTTCTGTCTTTTTTTTTCTTTTAAACAAAATTAATGATGTCGATAGGTTAACACAGTTTTGCTATTTTTAATGCTAGAGTCTGAGATCATCGACATGATGAAAAGACTTGAAACAAAATAACTAAGTGGCCCTCCTCTCCCTGCCTTCACTGGCTGATGACCGCTATGTCCAGACAAACACATCCAACGCAAGCCGTTGGTAACTGCACAGTGACCTCAGTATAGAAAACATTTAAAAGATGCGACACTATGAAAAGACTGACCATACTGATGTTCTAAACCCTTTTTGGTAACTGCACGATTACCTCAGTATAGACGACATTCAAAAGATGCCATACTAGGAAAAGACTTACCGTACTGTTGTTATAAGTCTTTTTTGTTTGCTTACCACTGAGTATAGGTTTTCAAGCAAACATTTGCCGAGGCACCCCCCCCCCCTCCCCCTCCCCCCCCCCCCCCCCGCACGCACACACACTTCATTTTAGGGTGTGGTATGATGACGATGCACAGGACATACACGAAGGTACATTCAATACACGAGGATGCACTCAACGCACACAAGGATACTTTCCACACACACGTTGATGCACGCGCAATGTAGACGAGGATACACTCAATCCAGACGAGTATGCACTCAACATACATGAGATTGCACTGAACATTCACAAGGATGCACTCAACATACACAGAGATACTCTTCACAAACATGATGATACACTCAATGTAGGATGCACTCAACATATACAGAGATACTCTTCACAAACATGATGATACACTCAATGTAGGATGCACTCAACATACACAGAGATACTCTTCACAAACATGATGATACACTCAATGTAGGATGCACTCAACATACACAGAGATACTCTCCGCAAACATGATGATACACTCAATGTAGGATGCACTCAACATACACAGAGATACTCTCCGCAAACATGATGATACACTCAATGTAGATGCACTCAACATACATGAGGTTACATTCAGAATACACGATGATGCACTCAACATACAGGATGTTACATTCAGAAGACACGAGGGTTGCACTCAACACACACAAGGATGACCTCAATACACACAAGGATGCACTCAACATACACACGGTTACTCTCAGCATACATGATGATGCACTCAATGCAGACGAGGATGCACTCAACATAAACGATCCGGATGCACTAACATACACAAGGATGCACTCAGCAATACACAAGCATGCATTGGACAGACTCCTGCCCGCACGGGACACACATACAGCCGCACAGGACCTGTGCGTGCGATCGCCAGGCGTGTGCTATGGCAGACAGCACTGACCCGAAGACTCCTAGCGGAGCCATCTGCACTGGAGCCATCTGCACTGACTGTTAACGCCGAAGCTGTGAAGCTACACACACTGAGCGTTCTCCATCAATTCTTCTCTTCCATAGTTACCACCACCCCACCCTTCTCATCCTCATCCTGCCACCATCCCCCACTTCCTCTCACCCACGCTTTGCATCCTCCGGAACCAAAGCAGCGTAACACCAAGGGTAAGGCACACAGCATTGGTGGTGGCCAGAAGGGGAACTAGGTGGAGCTCACCTTGAGGTTACATCAGAGACTCTCTCTCTCTCTCTCTCTCTCTCTCTCTCTCTCTCTCTCTCTCTCTCTCTCTCTCTCTCTCTCTCTCTCTCTCTCCACATACGCAGGCTGATACTCCTGCCGACATTCCCTGTATAGACAGGCAAGGATTAATCTCATCTACCTTTTTTTTAATCCCGCCATTAAGGTAGCTATACTCCAGCTTCGGGGAAGGTGCATGCTATGTGTGTAACGTGTCATCCATACCAACAGCAAAACTAGCCTTCTCTTCCGAAAGTTGGTGATGGGATTTTATGTGTGTGTGCAAGATGTTATGCGCGCGTACACACACGGAACCTCGGTTTATAGTCTCATTCGAAGGACTGTATGGGAAATGGAGTCAGAACCAATGTTAATTCCAAGATGAAAATTCCCCTGTACCGAAACCCCGCGGAGATTCGAACCCGCAACCCCAGAATCACCAAGACTACGAGTCCGGCGCGCTCTACCACTGAGCTATCCCGGCCCCCAGAGAGTGTCGCTGAACCGGACCTGATTGATGTGGTTCTGGTATTGGTAAATGTCATTACTTCCCTATAGATCGCACAAGACTAGTGGGAATGGGGAGATGAAAATCCATTGGCAGTACAGGACTGCGATTTGTGCAGCTTGCTTTCATACTGTTTTGGGGGTGGATCGCTTCAGAAAGTGGAGGAGATGAATAAGAAAGGAAGGGGAGGGGGGGGGGGGGCACAGGGTCCAAAGTTCTCTTTACTACCACCAGTCAAATTACCAGTTATCAATATCATCATTAAAATCGTTCCCTTTACCACCACCATCAAAATTACCACTTATCAATATCTTCTCCTTACCACAACCAGTCAAATTACCAGGGATCAATATCATCTCTGTATTACAACCCGTCCAATTACCAGTTATCAGTATCATCATTAAAATTGCCGGTTATCAATATCATCATCAACATAGCCAGTTATCAATATCATCGTTAACATTACCAGTTATCAGTATCATCATTAGATATTCATACACCTGATCACATTAATGTTCTACAGGTGGGTTTTTTTTTTTTGTTTTTTTTTTTTTTTTTTTAGTTCTGACCTGTCGATGAAACGAGGTCCCGTCTGCAGATCCCTTCGATTCCAGCAACCCAGTGCTATAATACCGTTGTTGATGGTTTAGCCCAGTCTTCAAGAGGAAACAACCACCATCAAGGCTTAACACTCCACATTGTTCGCAAGAGGTATCCAGACCTGTGGTGATCGTTCATTTCGTTCAGTACCTCACTAAACAGCAAGGGATCCCAGGCTGGCTTCCAAAGCGACCAGCTCTCTAGGGACTGATGTTTGTCATGTCGGCAAATGAGGTTAGACGTAGACGGGATGGTCATTGGAGATGAAGTGGAGATGAAGTACATGGAGACTGGAAGAGAGAGAGAGAGAGAGAGAGAGAGAGAGAGAGAGAGAGAGAGGGGGGGGGGGGAGTTATAGCTTTCTTCTTCTTCTTCTTCTTTCTTCTTCTTCTTCTTCTTCTTCTTTCTTCTTCTTCTTCTTCTTCTTCTACTTCTTCTTCTTTATCATCATCATCATCATCATCATCATCATCATCATCATCATCATCATCATCTTCTTTCTTCTTCTTCTTCTTCTTCTTTTCTTCTTCTTCTTCTTCTTCTTCTTCTTCTTCTTCTTCTTTTTCTTCTTCTTCTTCTTCTTCTTCTTCTTCTTCTTCTTCTTTTTCCATCATCATCATCATCATCATCATCATCATCATCATCATCATCATCATCATCTTCTTCTTCTTCTTCTTCTTCTTCTTCTTCTTCTTCTTCTTGACCCCCACTGTCTCAAAATCAAAGTCAGCTACTTCTGTCATCAAGTGAGGACTTCTACATCCTGGCGTATCACACTTTCACTCATATTCTTTTTACTGACGACACTTCTGTTCAGCATCCAATCATCAACTTCAAATCGAGCATCTTGCAAGGTCTGCCAGTCACCGTCACAGATTTGTCAGTGCATGCACAGACTGAGACGATCGCATAGGCATTTCACTCGCTATTTTTCTGTTCTCCCACGAAACAGCTAGAAATGGGGAGCTAAGCTGGCCACCTCTTGTGGGAGTCGTAATAACCTCGTCTCGTATCGGCCAAGGGGATGGTTAGAAAGATAAGATCGTGGTAATGAGGTTGTGCGTGTGGGTTGGGAGAGGGGATGGGTTGTGGGGATGGATAGAATGGGGGAGAAAAGTTGGAGCAGAGGAAAGAGATTAAGGTGAAGCAGATAGAGAGTATATGTGTGTGGTGTTGGTGATGAGGGGTGGGGGGGGTGGGGGGGGGGTGGGAATGAACCCAAGGAAGCAATGAAATGTATATAGTTCGGATTTCCGTTTCATTGTGGGGGTCGTCTCTGCGTGCTAACAAGTCCATATACGCTGTGGGTTAGAAGAACGTATAATGCGCGGATATGTTACTTAGTCAATCAATCACACACACACACACACACACACACACACACACACACACACACACACACACACACAGAGAAATAAATATAGGAGAGAGAGAGGGGAAGATGTGGCAGATGTGGGACCCACCCATCCATCTAACAC
>JADBJO010009853.1:75000-78876 GCA_016801955.1 Conus betulinus
CTTGTCTTCTCTGCTGTCGGATGGCATCATCCACATGTACCATGTTCTCGTTACCTCACACCGACCGTCCAGTCAATGACTCCTGTCGCTCGCAAACAACGTTTATTATCAGTGCGCAAGCAACATTCGTTATCAGTGCACAAAAAAAAAAAAAAAAAAAAAAAAAAAAAAAAAAAAGAAAAAAAAGAGCTTTTCAATCAGGCAATAAAAGCGATCGTAAGGTTGTACAAAGGAAACTGCAAACGGAGATTGAAGAATCAAAGAGAGCTTACAAGAGAAAAGTTGAAACATGTTCCAGAATGGAAATATGCGAGATGCATGGAAAGGAATAAAGGTTTTATCAGGTTCAGGTAAATGTTCAAACCAAAATATTAGTAACAAAAAAAACAGCAAAAGAACAGAAGCAATTTGCAGAAAAGCTGAACGATTTTTACTGTAGATTTGATGATAAAGATTTTAGTAAAGAATTAAAGGAAGTGAAGGAAGAACTCCAAAGCAATGTTAAAAACGATGTTGATGGAAGTGATTCTGTTGTGATTGAGGAAAATGATGTTCAGTTGTTTTTCAAACGTTTAAATGTGAGAAAGGCAATGGGCCCTGATAATATCTGTGGAAAATTGTTGAAGGTGTGTGCTTCTCAGCTCTCCTATGTTTACAGTCGTTTGTTTACCTGGTCACTTAGAGAATGTATAATTCCTGTTTTATGGAAAAATGCCACTGTATGTCCTGTTCCCAAAAAACGCAACCCAAGCTGTTTAAATGATTACCGACCAGTTGCCCTCACATCTGTTGCAATGAAATGTCTTGAAAGAATTGTCCTCAGTTATGTTTTAAAAGATACTACACAGTACCAAGACCCGTTTCAGTTCGCATACCAACAGAACAGATCAACAGATGATGCCACACTCACACTTCTCCATCATGCTTTTTCACACCTCGAAAAACCTGCCTCCTTTGTACGCATTCTCTTTATTGATTTCTCATCAGCATTCAACACCATACAACCACATCTGATGGCAAAGAAACTCATTAACATAAATGTGGGTAACAAGCTCATTCTTTGGATAATTGATTTTCTTACACAGAGGACACAGTCTGTTCGATATCAAAGTGTTGTTCGTCTTCCAGAGTCATTTCAACTGGCGCACCCCAGGGTACTGTTTTTATCACCAGTGCTTTTTACTCTGTACACAAATGATTGTTCAGGAAGTGATTCAACTTTGTACATTAAATATTCAGATGACTCAGCACTTGTAGATCTTTCCAACTCTGATTCTGTTTACTTCAAGGAGGTTCAAAGATTTGTTGACTGGTGCGATCATAACTATCTTGATCTGAATGTAACAAAAACGAAAGAAATGTTGATTGATTTTAGAAAGAATCCAAAAGCTGTACCACCACTTTTTATCAAAGGTGCTGAAGTAGAACGTGTTGAATCATACAAATATTTAGGAACTTTTATAGATAATAAGCTGAATTTTAAATCCCATGTTGAGTATGTCCACAAAAAATGTCAAACCAGATTATATTGTCTTCGCAAGCTGCGATCATTTCATGTGAATACTGACATTCTTCGGACATTTTATTCATGCTTCTTGGAATCTGTTCTAACTTTCTCATTTATGTGTTGGTATGGTGGGTTGACTGTGAAGAGCAGAAATGTGCTTGAGAAAGTGGTGAACGTGGGAGGAAAAATCGTGGGTGAGAGACAAAAAAAGTCTGAGTGAGCTATATAGGTGCCCGTGTTAGTTGTAAAGCGAAGAAGATTACGTGTGACCAGACCCACGTCCTTGCAAATCAGTATGACCTTCTTCAGTCAGGACGAAGATATCGATCGGTTAAATGCAGAAGTGTCAGATTAAACAAAGTTTTATTCCCCTGTCCATTGATTTCTTGAACCGAGAAGATGTTTAATTGAAATCCAAATTCCTCTATATGAATGTATGTCATATGTGAGAAAATGGGTAATGTGGCTAAATTATTGTTTATTTGCTGTGAATGTGTGTGACCACAAATTAATTTCTCAAATTGAGATAATAAAGTTTACTTGACTTGACTTGACTTGACTTGAAACAACATTCACTATCAGTGCACAAACACACTCACTATCAGTGCAAACAACATTCATTACCAGTGCACAAACAGCATTCACTATCAGTGCACAACAACATTCATTACCAGTGCACAAACAGCATTCACTATCAGTGCACAAAACAACATTCACTATCAGTGCACACAAACACACTCACTATCAGTGCAAACAACATTCATTACCAGTGCACAAACAGCATTCACTATCAGTGCACAAACAACATTCACTATCAGTGCACAAACAACACTCACTATCATGCAAACAACATTCATTACCAGTGCACAAACAGCATTCACTATCAGTGCACAACTTTTCACTGACAGTGCGCAACAACATTCACTATCAGTGCACAGACAACATTCATTATCAGTGCACAAACAACATTCACTATCACGGCACAAAACAACGATCATTATCAGTGCACAAAACAACATTCACTATCAGTGTACAAACAACATTCACTATCAGTGCACAAACAACATTCACTATCAGTGCACAAACAACATTCACTATCAGTGCACAGACAACATTCACTATCAGTGCAAACACACATTCACTATCAGTGCACAAACAACATTCACTATCAGTGCAAACAACATTCACTATCAGTGCACAACAACTTTCACTATCAGTGCAAACAACATTTACTATCAGTGCACAAAAAACATTCACTATCAGTGCACACCAACATTCACTATCAGTGCACACCAACATTCACTATCAATGCAAACAACATTCACTATCAGTGCACACCAACATTCACTATCAGTGCACAAACAACACATCACTATCAGTGCACAACAACATTCACTATCAGTGCAAACAACATTCACTATCAGTGCACAAACAACACATCACTATCAGTGCACAAACAACATTCACTATCAGTGCACAAACAACATTCACTATCAGTGCACTAACACATATTCACTATCAGTGCACAATATTCATTATCAATGCACAAACAACATTCACTATCAGTGCAAACAGAATTCACTATCAGTGCACAAACAATATTGACTATCAGTGCACAAACAATATTGACTATCAGTGCACAAACAACATTCACTATCAGTGCACAAACAACATTCACTATCAGGGCACAAACAATATTGACTATCAGTGCACAAACAACATTCACTATCAGTGTACAAACAACATTCACTATCAGTGCACAAACAACATTCACTATCAGACACAAACAACATTCATTATCAGTGCACAAACAACATTCACTATCAGACACACAAACAACATTCACTATCAGTGCACAAAAAACATTCACTATCAGACACAAACAACATTCATATCAGTGTACAAACAACATTCACTATCAGTGCACAACAACATTCACTATCAGTGCACAAAACAAATTCATATCAGTGCACTAACATATTCACTATCAGTGCACAAACAGCATTCACTATCAGTGCACAAATAACATTCACTATCAGTGCGCAAACAACACATTATCATTCAAACAACATTGACTATCAGTGCAAACAAAATTCATTATCAGTGCACAACAACATTTACTATCAGTGCACAAACAACATTCACTATCAGTGCAAACAACATTTCACTATCAGTGCACAAACAACATTTCATTATCAGTGCACAAACACAAATCAGTGAACAAACAACATCACTATGCACAAACAACTTTCACTATCAGTGCACAAACAGCATTCACTATCATCACATTTACTATCAAGTGCACAACAACATTTACTATCAGTGTACAAACAACATTCACTATCAGTGCAAAACAACATTTGTACTAT
>JADBJO010009854.1:0-5000 GCA_016801955.1 Conus betulinus
TGATTTCAGATTCTCCCCCCCACTCCTCCGCCGAAAGTACTGTACCACCCTACTCATGTTTCTCCCTTTGCTCCCCCCCCCCCCCAACCTCAGACATGCCTGGTCTTTCCTTGTGTCTCTCTCTCTCGTCGTCTCTCTTCTCGCGCTCTCGTCTCGTCGCACAAACCACAGCACACACACATACACACACCACCACCACCACCACCACCCACCACCCATCCCACACACCACCGTACCTCCCACCCCCTAGCCCTTCCCCTCCTTCACACCACACCCAAATACAAAAAAACCACAGGTTACCACTATTTGTCCATGCGAACATGCTCAATAAACTATGAAATGATCAGCTAATATGTCAGACTGCCCAGGTCAGCAACGTTGTTCACCTGCCTAGCTTGACCCCTACACCTTACCACACTTCTTCCTCCACTCACCTGGCTCCTCCTCCTCCCCCCCACCCCCACCCCCCTTCATTTTACCTTCTCCCCCCGCCCTTCCCTTCCGCTTCCTTCCCTGCCCAATGCCACTGACATGGCAGATGCACGCAGGTACCGTGGGTCCTGGACCGAGAAAGGAAGAACATCCTGAAATACGCCCACCTTGCTTCCTGGCTGATGTCAACAACACGCCCCTCCTCCACACACACACACACAACCGACAGAACACACGACCAACACACATTCGAGCCGTGTAGACGACACAACAGACTCACACGCGCTCGCTCACACACAAACACGCTCTCTCGCGTGTTTTGTTGCGCACGTACGTCCCCCTCACACACACACACAGCACCCACACACACAACAACACGTTGACACACACACCCCACACACGATCATACACCCACCACACCCACCCACACACACCACAACACACACACACACACACACACATCATATGCACACACCCACACACACACACACTCACCCACACCACACACACACACACACACAACCACACCTATCATGCTCGCTCGCGTGCGCGCACTCCCCCCCGCGCGCCTACATGCACGCAAGCACGCAGTACTTGAGAGGAGTAGGAGTGAGAAAAGAAGGGGAAGGGAGGGGAAGGGCAACAAATGGATGGTCGAGGTAGGGAGGGAGAGCAAGATAAACGATAGTTGGGGGAGGGGGAGAGAGAGAGAGAGAGATAGAGGAGAGAGAGAGAGAGAGAGAGAGCGAGAGCAGATCTAGATTACCACAAATCGTCTATCGATACCACTGGACAAACCCCTGACGGAGAGAGGGAGGTGATCGAGCGAAGTGCGGGATCGGTGAGCGGGTTGGGTGGAGCATGTGGGTGGTTGGGGGGAGGGGGGTCATTGACAGACTGTTGCGAACTATGTGGCTGATCTCTACTCTAATTTTGTTTTTTTATTTTTTTTATTTTTTTTGCGTGCACATTCATTTGGAGTATTTTTTTGACACAATTTAAAAAAAAACAAATTTTCATTAACCCCGAGTGATATAAATATGGAAATTACCTGGCGCGATAAAAAAAAAAATCCTGGATCCTTCTCGCCCAACAACTACCAATGCTACGCTAAACCTCGAAAAAGAACCCAAATAACATTATAATAAACCACTCTCATACCCAGGAACAGTCACTTTTTTCCTTTTGTTTTTTCATTTTAATAGAAAACTCTCTGGCTTTATGGTGTAAGACTGACGTGTGTGTGTTTGTGTGTGTGTTGTGGTTTGTGTGTTGTGTGTGTGTGTGTGTGTGGTGTGTGGTGTGCGCGTGTGTGTGTAGCAGCGCCTACCAACCCGACCTTGTTCCCCCCTCGTCATGCGTACATAATACAATCAAACATCTTACTCTTCCTTACCAACCCACCCCCCATAACCCCTCCTTTTTTTTTTTTCTTAAACCACCTTAAATCTTGTTCAACTCTCTATAATCCTTGTCTGGAGGTAAAATAAAATGGCACTGGCAGATTTTGTGTGTGTGTATACCGTTAACCGTTACCTATGTGTGTTACAAAACGACAAACACACATATTTTATTTATATATTCTTAAGTATCCTTCTGAGCATAAAAACCACACAGGCTGACACGATGACACGTGTGCATATCCGGGACCACAGCAAAGGCAGCTTACATTGAGAAAACTTATACCTTGCTTGAAACTATAATTCTTCCAGAGAAAGAGAAATGGCGGAAACAAGAAGAAGAACGAGAACGGCAGAAGAAGGAACTTACAGAGAAGAACAAAAAAAAGAACCCCTAAAGCCTGACAGAGATAAAGGGGGGGGAAAAGCTTTTTTAAACCATGACCGTTTGTGGTGTTAAGGGACCCCCTCGCAAGACGGACGTTGTGAAAATCATGAACCAGCGGCCAACCGCACCCAAATGAGAAGGACGTAAAAACTGGCCTCCCGAGCTGGCTGCTAGCTGCTGCTCATACGCTAACCCTGTATTATAACCGGCATGGTTGGTTGCTTTTTTTTGCTCCTTTATTTAAACGCCCAGACTTCAGAGTTTGTTCCTATTCGGGGTGTCGTGGTGCGAGATGGCGCGGACAGTTGTTCCTATTTTATTCGGGGTGTCGTGGGGCGAGATGGGCGGACAGTTGTTTCCTATTCGGGGTGTCGTCGGAGCGAGATGGCGGGGTGTTTGTTTCGGTTCGGTTCGGTCGTCGGGGAAGCGATGGGGGGTGGGGTGGGGCGAGATGGGTGTCGGGGTGGGGGGGTGGGGGGGGGGGGAGTTTGTTCCCTATTCTGGGTGTCAGGGTGCGGGATTGGGTGGTTGTTTTGTTCCTATTCGGGGTGTCGTGGAGCGAGATGGCGGGGGGGATGGGGGGGGGGGGGGGGGACTTCGGGGTTTCCTATTCGGGTTGTCCAGGGTGCGAGATAGCTGGGTGTTTGTTCCTGTTCGGGCTGTCGTGGGGCTGTCCGTGTGCGGCCGGCCTCTCCGACCAGTCACTGCACCAATCCAAAGAGACCTCAATCAAACGAAGGGGGCGCTCATCTCAAAACTGTGCAGAAGAGGAAGAGAAGGCAGCGCACGTGAGGTTATAAGAATAAACCGTGCTGCTTGACGAGAGCTGCACCCAAGCTTACAAACATCTGTACAGTGCCATCTTGCCTGACTCGATGGGCGGTTCCTTCCCAAAGTAAGAAACACGCATAGGACCAGGATGTGCCAGCTGTTTGCTACCTGCCTGCCAGCGCAGGAGGAGGAACGTGCAGCAAGCAGCAGGAAGGGCGTGCATCGTGACGTGGACCAATGCTGCAGGCGTAGACCGTCGATTCCCGGGACGCTGACGCGCCGTCTGTCGATGACCCTTAGCCCCCGTGCGCCCACAAGCAGAGGCAGTACACGGCGCAGGATCAGTATTCTTCGCCTTTTTGATGCGTTGCCAGTTCCGCTGCGCATACAGCAGGCATTCACCACTTTCCTGTTGGTCTGACTGCCTCTGCGTCTGCTGGCTGTTCACGGGTTGGTTGTCTTGTTCACCGCACTTCGCCACAGATGAAAGTCAAATTATCAAGTATGAAGCACACACACACACACGGTAAATTCACCCACGCGGAAGAAGGCTACACACACACACACACACACACCACACAACACACACCATACACGGTAAAATTCACACGCGGGAGAAGGAAGGCTACGTACAGACAGTGAGCCGCCCTCGCTGAACAGTGGGCAAGAAAAAGCTGAGAAGACGAGGTGAACTTGTGAAGGCGGCCCACTCAACCGAACACTGCTCTCGCCTGGAAAACAAGTCCGACACAACACCTGTGTAAATGAGGGCGCGACTCCGACAACAGGCGATCAGTGAGAAAAACGTGGCCAGAAACTTGTCCTCTCTTCTCTTCATCTCTGATGAGAGAAACAAAATTCCCCCAAACAGCCATAGGACGTAACTATTTACGATACGCTAAAAAAAAAAAAAAAAATGGAAAGAAAAAAGTAAGGGCCGACACCTTAATCAGAAAAGATGTGCTCCTCAGACCTGTGGCCCATAAACACATCTGTCTTGTCTCTGTCCGCGGGTGAGGTGAGGATATACGCAGACTGAAGTTGAATGGGGGAACTTTGGGTGGTTTAAACATGCCCTTTTTTTTTTTTCGCATCTCTCTGCCTCTTGTAGAATACAAGCTGAAATACAAATAAACACAAAACAAGGTGTAAATGATGTACTCTGGGAGGGGGTTAAAAAGAGAAAAAAAAAAAAAAACGCCAATTAACTACAGGGTTGGGCTTTTTTTCTGACCTGCCCCAGGGGGGCAGGTTTCACAACAGTTTTTATCTGCCCCTAAGACAAAAAAACACCTGCCCATCCGCTCATCCGCCATTTTTCAACAACTTCAGCAAGTTTCTAAATAACGAAGAAACTGGGAGAAATCAAAGGCCCACAGCCATAGCAGTGTTCCGTATTCTCCGGCATTACCGCTATTTCACACCAGCAGAGACAAAACTACCTTCAACCAGCAGACAAAACTACCATCAACCAGCAGAGACAAAACTACCATCAGCCAGCCGAGACAAAACTACCATCAACCAGCAGAGACAAAACCTACCATTAACCAGCAGACAAAAGTACCATCAACCAGCAGACAAAACTACCATCAACCAGCAGAGACAAAACTACCATCAACCAGTAGACAAAACTACCATCAACCAGCAGAGACAAAAGTACCATCAACCAGCAGACAAAACTACCATCAACCAGCAGAGACAAAACTACCATCAACCAGTAGACAAAACAAAAGTACCATCAACCAGCAGAGACAAAAGTACCATCAACCAGCAGACAAAAACTACCATCAACCAGCAGAGACAAAACTACCATCAACCAGCAGACAAAACAAAACTACCATCAACTAGCAGACAAAACTATCATCAAAAATCCGTTTCAAACAGCGAGGTGAGTGACGGCGGAGACTGAAACAGATTTTCAGGCCAGCATTGTTTGTGATCCCGCAAGACAACGTGGACAGATTGTACTAACAATTCTTTTTGAAATTAACCATCAAAATCATCAACCA
>JADBJO010009854.1:12500-15000 GCA_016801955.1 Conus betulinus
ACTAATGTTAACTCCGAGGGAAAAAATCCCCTTGTACCGAAACGGCCCGGCGGAGATTCGAACCCGCAACCGCTGGATTACGAGTCCGGCGCTCTACCAACTGAGCTCTGCCAGCCCGGCCCTGACGCGATCTTCGGCGTCTGCTGGGCTACAATCAGCAGGATTCGCCCTGCCTGGCCTTCTGTCAGCCTTTCACTGTTATTTCAGAGTTCTGTCCAATATCCAATATCCCTTACAATTCTATACTTATCTGCTGATTCCATCTCGACTGCCAACTGTCAGCGCGAACAGAACTCGTATCTCCTCGGACTCCGGGCCCTCTCACCAGAAACAACAGTCTCACCCAATCTAACAACACTTCCACCTTCCACCCCGAACTCCAATCTAAACCGGTCATCTCTCTTCTCTCTCGTATCCTTCTCTTCCCCTCTCACCCTCTCCTCAAACACCTCCTCCACCTTCCCTTACCCCTCCCCTGGTCCCACCCTTCTCTCTCTCTCTCTCCCTCTCTCTCTCTCTCTCTCTCTCTCTCTCTCTCTCTCTCTCTCTCTCTCTCTCACTCACACACACACACACACACACAATGACTCACATCCACGCGCCTCCATCACGACGACCACGCATATTTCAGACCAAAAATATGAACAGGAAAAGAAAACAGAAAAAAAGGAAAAAGAAGAGAAAAGCAAGCACAAAGAGAAAAGAAAGAAAAACCAAAGGGCCGGAGACACAGGGCGGCTGAAGCACGCCCTGGGGCAGCCCAAGCAAGGTACAGTCTACACAAAAGAGCGACAAGAGCTCGGCCCAAAGGAGGACAACAAGCCGAGGAAATGGCCGGGGATGTAACCGAACACAAACAGCAGTGCAGTGTTGTCACAGCAAATTCCACAACACTCCTCCTCTTCCTCGCAGCTCACGGCTGTTTTCGGGAAAAGCTTGTCATTCATTTTTTTTTTTCCTCCATTGGAGAGGATCCGAAAGAGCCTTCGAGTCAAACACACGGTCTTTTGCCATACAATCCACTTCTAATGGCTGAAAAAAAGAAAATGGAAGTCATCTGAGGGGGTTCATTCAGACAGCAGTACATTTTCGTCTATTTTCCTCCGTTCAGTCAGTCAGCACGAATCATTTGTTGTATTTTCGCTTGAGTTTAGACAATCAGAACTAGTTTTTCCACACTACATTTCCAGCGTTTCTTCATTCAGCATGCGTTTTCTGACCTTCTTCCTGGATTTTGGGTCAGTCCGCGTGACATTTTCCAACCTTTTCCAGCTCTTTGGAAATAACTCTGGAAGATTCTGAATGAAGTCAGGAAAAAAAAAAGTCACCACAACATAGTTCTACATTTTAGTTGTTAAGTTCTTTCAGTCAGCGCTGGCGTTTTCCTGCCTTCTTTTCAATTCCCTCCGCACTATTCTTTCTTAGGTTCATATTGTTAGCACTGCATTTTGCAACGTTTTCCACATCTCTGACTGGACCGTGAAAGAAAAACAAAACATCAAAAACAAACAAAACAAAACAACAACACAAAAAAATCTACCTAAACTCAGGAAAACTGATCGAAGTTAAGAAAAGTTTGATTTCACTTAGCACATTATAAGCATTTGCTTGTCGTTGCTTCAGTTCCATAATTTGTTTATGTACACATCTGCTCAATTAAAAAAAAAAATGCTTTAAAAAAAATTAGCAAAGGTAACTGTAACATACTCCTGCTGTTTCCTAACTTTTCTTCACTTCGTTCAGTTAGCACCACGTTTTTCGACCTTTTTGCCACATTCCTTCGGTCAGTACCAGTTTTTTTTTTCTACATGCTCGTTAGTTTATTCACTCAGCTCCATTTGCCATGCCTCTTCCTGAGTTATTGTCTAACGCTTTCGTACGTTTTGTCAGCCAGAATTCCATTTTCCCGACATTTTTTTTTTTCTGACTTCATTCAGTCAGCAGTTCATAATCCAACCTGTTACTGACTTCATTCAGTCAGCATTTTCCAACCCTTTTCTCACTTCATTCAGTCACCTCTACATTTTCCAGACTTTGCCCTATTCCATTCAGTCAACACTACAGTTTCCAGATTTTTCCCTACCTCATTCAATGAGCACTACATTTTCCAAGCTTTTCCTCGTTCCATTCAGCCAATACCACGATTTCCAGTCTATTCCTTACGTCCATTCAGTCAACACGACATTTTCCAAACTTTTTCCTCGTTCCATTCAGCCAATACCACGATTTCCAGTCTATTCCTTACGTCCATTCAGTCAACACGACATTTCCCAAACTTTTCCTCCTCCCTTCATTCAATCTGAACTACATTTTCCAGATTTTTTTTTCTGGCTCCATTCAGTGAACTCTACATAATTCCCCCCATCTTTCCAAATTCCTGAAGGAACGCTAGGGAAACTCTGAATGTAACTGGAATCGATCCGAATGATCTGTAGGAACATAGACAGAGTCACCACTACTACATCGTCCTATCTTCTCTGTTCGTATAGTCACCGCTGCA
>JADBJO010009854.1:30000-35000 GCA_016801955.1 Conus betulinus
AAAAAAAAAAAAAAGGATGTACTAATGGTAATTCTCGTTCTTATTCTTATCCATCTTTCTTACTTACTCGATCACTTACTTCTTTGTTTACTTTCTATCATCATTACTATTGTTCTTAACATTTTCTTCTTACTTCTTTGTTTACTTTCTATTATCATTATCTTTATCATCATTATTATTATCATTATCAGTAATGTACCTCTAACTATTGTTCTTCTTTTTTTCCTTGCTCAAAGAAATGTGTATCTTCGCTCTCGCATTGTCGATTATCAATGCAGTTATAAACCCGTTGTTCTTGTTCTTTTTGCTCCCTGCTGGAAAGATTTGTATCTTGGCTCTCGCCTCGTTTCACCAGAAGCCAAGCGCTGCCACACTCCGCTCCGCTCGCAATCATACACAGACAAGCCTCTCTCGACATCCCAGGCATCCGATACCTACCGGGGGGTGGGGGGTGGTCTACATGTCCCCGAGCCAAAGGCCAGCGAAGATCACGTGCGGAGAGGCAGAACAGAACGTGACAGTCAACCTCTCTCTCTCTCTCTCTCTCTCTCTATGACGAGGGCCTACGCCGTGAGAGAGATTCACTCACTGCACGAGCGGTTTAGTGCTCTTGGTTCTTCGATCACCTCTTCTCTCCAGATTTCCCCCGGGGCTTTCAGCTTCTCCGATTTCTTCTTGTTACGGGGGTGGGTTTATTAGTTTGGAAAACGGTCATCTCTCTCTCTCTCTTCTTTTCTATGACGGAGTTCTCTGAAACTCTGTGTCTCTGTGTGTGTGTGTGTACTGTGTGTGTGTGTGTGTGTGTGTGTGTAGTGGTGTGTGTGTGTGGTGTGTGTGTGTGTGTGTGTGTGTGTGTGTGTGTGTGTGTGTGTGTGTGTGTTGTGTGGTGTGGTGTGGTATGGTATGGTATGGTATGGTATGGTGTGGTGTGGTGTGTGTGTGTGTGTGGTGTGTGTGTGTGTGTGTGTGTGTGTGAGTGCGCGTTTGTTCGGGTTGTGTGCGCACGCGTATGTGTGAGCGCGCATTTCGGATGTCATTAAAAACCCCAAACAGGTTTTTGTTTGGGAAAAACCCTCCTCCCCCGCAGCCACTTTCCTCCTCCCCACCCCTTCCCCAGCATCTCTCTCTCCTCCCCCTTACCTTCCCCCCCCCCATCTCCCCTCCCCCCACACACCGCCCCACCCCTTCTCCTCCCGTCACCCCTAAAAGTAACACTCCCCCTCACGGGAAAAAAAAACAAACTCAAATCCAGCCCGGGTGGTCGAAATGACATGACGGGACGTTTGACAGCCCAGCACCGGATGCGGGAGGCGCGTGCGGCCCCTTGTGTCATGCATGCATTCTCCTTCCTCCACGGCTCTTGGGCGTGCAATGTGAATAGCATTCCTCCCGTGCTGTTGTCCCTCAGGGCCAAGTCGTGGGGCTATGCCGCCGTCTGGGCCTACCACACTGGGCCGCCGAGAGAGGGAACGTAAGCGATAGGACTGTGTCTTTTATATATATACATGCCTGTGGGTGGAATGATTAACTCACTCAGCCCCCCCCCCCCCCACCCCCACCACCTTTCTCTACATCTGTTGTCTCTCTCTCTCTCTCTCTCTCCGTCCGTCCGTCTGTCTGTCCGTCCTCTCCTCTCTCTCTCTCTCCTCTCTCTCTCTCTCTCTCTCTCTCTCTCTCTCTCTCTCTCTCTCCTCTCTCCCTCTCTCCCCTCCCTCCTCTCTCTCTCTCTCGTCCTCGTCCACCTCCTCCTCCTGACACACAACAAAAAAGGGACACACACACACACACACACACACACACACACACACATCACACATGCAGGGGGCATGCTACGAGAGTAAATCGTCATCCATATCAACGGCCTTCTCCGAAAGCCCGTGATGGGATTTCACGTGTGTGCAAGCTGTCTTGCATGCATGCATTCTCGCGCGTAGCCCAGGATTTCGTTGTCTCATTCGAAGGATTTTTTTAAACCTCTAAAAAATGGAACCGGAACGCATGTAAACTCAGAGGGAAAATTCCCCTGTACCAAAATGACCCAGCGGAGACTCGAACTATTTCGGCCCCTTAACTGGCGAATATATGCACAGACAGAAAACGAAGACACGCAGACACACACACCACACACACACACACACACACACACACACCACAGAGAGAGGAGAGAGAGAGAGAGAGAGAGAGAGAGAGAGAGAAGAGAGAGAGAGAGAGAGAGAGAGAGATGAGAGAGAGAGTTTTCCATTAAAAAAAACCACGTCTAGCAAAAGCATAATAGAAAGAAGAAAAAAAAAAACCAAACAATCCCATTCCACCTCCATTCCCCCTCCATCCACCCCTCCCCCCCACCCCCACACACACACACACACATTCACCGACTCTAACCCCTCCAACATCCCTGTCGTCTTCCTCTCCTCACCTCTCCCTGATTCACAACACAACGTTGCCGATTCTGGCGAGTGACAGAAAGCACGTGCGACACGGAGAGTCGTGACACGAGCATCAAGACCCATCACCCGTGTCTGTCGTCAACATCTCCATCAGCTGTCACCGCCTACGTTCTTCCACATCCTACGCCCCCCCCCCCACCCCCCCCACCCCCCCCCCCCCCCCCCCCCCTTCGACAAGGTGCGTTCTCTAGCAACCACGCCCGCCAGATCCAGTATTTATGTCTGGCATAAACCCGAGGGAGGGAGATTCCCTGGCGGAGAAGAAACGGAATCTCGTTTCCAACCTGTTTCATCTCATCTCACACCTGTCAACAGCTCGGTTTTCGGTACCGACTGCAACGCTATCACACCAACTGACACACATTCAATACGCAGTAGTAATATGAGAGAGAGAGAGAGGAGAGAGAGAGAGAGAGAGAGAGAGAGAGAGAGAGAGAGAGAGAGGAGAGTCTGCGCAGTCTGCGTGCGTGCGGAGTGCGTGCGAGTGTGTGTGTGTGTGTGTGTGTGTGTGTGTGTGTGTGTGTGTGTGTGTGTGTGTGCGTGCGTGCGTGCGTGCGTGCGTGCGTGCACGCGCGCGTGTGTGTTTGAAGATTTTTTTTTACACGGTTTAATATCATCTCGCACCTGTTGACAATTCGGTTGTCAGTCGCTAACGAACTGGCTTTTTTTTTTTTTTCTAAATACTGCAACACAATTGTGATATTCGACGCCATTAAAAAGAAAAAAAAAAAAAAAAAAAAAAAAAAAAAAAAAAAAAGTGCAAAGGTGCAAAACAAATCTCCCTCTCTCTCTCTCTCTCTGACAAAGAAATCCAATATGATGTGCGACGGTGTAATTTAGCAGTGCCGAACTCGATACTGAAAAAAAAAAAAAGAACAGGGCGCAGCCAATTTTAAAAGCCTCTCTCTCTCTCTCTCTCTCTCTCTCTTCTCTCTCTCTCTCTCTCGTTGCCCTCACGCACGTACAACACGAAAATGTGGAACTTCACCACGTCTCTATCATGGCTACCAGTCGCTTCAGTCATCGACATGTAATCTCGTCTCTCTATCCCCGTGCACTCCCCCCCCCCCCCCCCCCCCCCCGCCACTCGGCCTGAACTGTAGCAACCCACACTTCTAGCCATCAAAAAGCAGTAAGCTTATTGATGTTTGAATTAGCAACGGAATGAAACAAATACAGAGTTTAGATCAAATAAGATGGGGGGGGAGGAGGGGGGGGGGGGGGGGGGGGGGGGGGGAAAGAAAAGGAGTAAAACGTCAAAAGGGAAAGGAAGGTGTGTATGGGTTGGGGAGGGGGGGGGTGGTGAGGCGGGGATACAGTAACAGGGAGGGGAAGGTTGAAAGAAGTCCATGGGAATGTGTGTGTGTGTGTGTGTGCGTGTGTGTGTGTATGTGTGTGTATGTGTTGGGAGGGGGGGGGGGGGGGGGGGGGGATGAGAGATACATGGGGGATGACAGCAGATGAGGTAAACATTATTGTACACCGATCCCTCTCTCCCTCCTCCCCCTCTCCCATCCACGCACGTACGCCACGACAAATCGTGACTCAACTCGCATTTCTATCAGAGGGAGATCACACCATGGCTGTTGCTTCGCTAAAACTCTTTGTCTTTCGTGTATCTCGTTTGGATTTTTGTTTTTTCCCCGCCCGTGGATTGTCTCTCGTGGTTTGTTTTGTTTGTTTGTTTCGTTTTTCTTCCCTCTTTTTTTGTTCTTTCTTTCTTTACATTTCCTGGTATTTTCGACCTTTCTCCCCTCCAGCTATGAGAACAAAAACGAAACAAGTAAAGAAACAAAGGCATAGGGGGCGGAGGTGGGATAGAGGGGGGGGGGGGGGGGGTTAAGAAAAAAATGTGAAGTTGAAAGAAACTTAGAACGAGAGAGAGAGAGGTGCGAGGAGAGAGAGAGAGAGATGAGAGAGGAGAGAGAGAGAGAGGAGAGAGGAGAGAGAGAAGAGCTTTAGTGCGGAAGAATGACAGAAAGAAAAATGAATGAATGAAAGAAAAAAAAGAAGAAAGAACAGAAACGTCAACGTAAAAAAAAAAAAAAAAAGGGAACAAAGACGATTGGGTGCAAAAAGGAGAACAAGTCTAAAGCAAAGAGAGAACTACAGATCGAATGAAAGAACTCTTTAAAAAAAAAAAATCAACGAATGGATGGACAAGAAAAGAAATTCACCACCCACAAAACTGCACACACACACACACACACACACACACACACACACACACCACACACACCAACACACACTTGTAACAAATCGTCCAATCGTCTCTCTCTCTCTCTCTCTCTCTCCTCTCTCTCTCTCTCTCTCTCTCTCTCTGTGAAGAAAGATGACAGAGATGGGGTCGGAAAAAAAGGATCAATAGAACAACGAACACAACAAAGAAAGAAAGAAAGAAAACAGAAGCAGAACACAGACACACTACTAAGTACCTAAGCAGGGGTCACCACACAGGCGTGAAAAGCGGCGGGCACACGGGAAGCACAGAATACAGCAGACAGACAGACAGACCGACCGACAGACAGACAGACAGACAGACAGACAGACAGG
>JADBJO010009854.1:42500-45000 GCA_016801955.1 Conus betulinus
CTCTACGAGGGCTCAGACTAAGCAGGAAGTGGGTGGTTCGGGTTTGCGTTACTCCCAAGCCTGGGTTGGGAATGTACAAAGAATGACTAAATCCGCTGCTGAAATTTCTACAAAGTTCGAAACGTACTGAACATTTCAAGAGCGGTCCCTGAGTACGGCGATCATTCTCTCTCTCTCTCTCTCTCTCTCTCTCTCTCTCTCTCTCTCTCTCTCTTCTCTCACTCACTCTGTGTGTCGGTCTGTCTGTCTGTCTGTGCCCGTCTCTCTGCAAAGCTTTAACTGTCTTGTCTGTCCCAGTACACCTAAACCCCGAACCCGTGAACCATCATTATGATAATTATCTAAAAAGAAAAAAAAAAAAAAAAAAGAAAACATGATCTATTGCGTTTCGGGGGTGATCCATTAGATTGTGACCCCGCCGACAAACATGAGCGCCGACGGAAAGTGTCTTTGCCGCAAAGGCCCATCAACACACATTGCACTGCCCTTTATCTCTACACACACACGTTTCACAAGAAAGGAGGTGTGTGGATGGGACAGTTGAAACGCAGAGCATTGGAAGAAAGACAAGAAACTGTGTGGTTCAACTCGGTGCTCAACTTCCCTGTTCTCTGTGTGTGTGGTGTGTGTGTGTGTGTGTGTGTGTGTGTGTGTGTGTGTGTGTGTGTGTGTGTGTGTGTGTGTGTGTGTGTGTGTGTGTTTCTGTCTGTCTGTTCTCTCTCTCTCTTTGTCTTCTGTCTTCTGTCTGTCTGTCTGTCTGTCTGTCTGTCTGTCTGTCTGTCTGTCTGTCTGTCTGTCTGTCCTCTCTCTCTCTCTCTCTCTCTCTCTCTCCCCCCTCCCTCCCAACATGTATTTTATTCTTTTCAACGAGCAAGAAAACTGAAAACGAAGTTCAGAGGAAGGTGTGGAACACGGGTCTGCAATTTCGTTGTTGCGGCTGTTGGGTAAGAACATTCGAAACGAAACGAAATACCTGAACATACAAACAAACACACCAACAAACAAACAAAGATGGCGGAGGGGAACTTCACACGGTTGCAATTTTGTTTGTTTTGTTTATAAAGCAGGACACGAAAATCGAATGTAAACTCCAACCAAACTTGGGCAAAAATGAATGAAATAAAGAACATTTTTTTTCCCCAACAAGCCAGACAATCTAAAAGTCAACAGAAAAAAAAAGGGGAGAAAGACAGACAGAGAGAAAGCGTAACTGGAGGAGTAAAGTAGAACTCCGAATCGTTCAGTGTTTCTAACTGACGAGAAAATCGAAAAATGAACCTGAACAAAGGGGAGGGAACAAAAAAAGTGAGGGAGACGGAAACGTAAAACCCTGCAACTTTCTTTCTCTTTTGATAATCCCATATGGGCAAAAAAAAAAAAAAAGAAAAGTCTGCGAAAAGAAAAGAAAGGGAGAAACAGAAAGAAAGGGTAGCAGACAGAAGGCACGGAGAGGAGGGGGGGGGGGGGGGGGGGGGGGGGGGGGGGGGGGGGGGGGGGGGGGGGGGGGGGGGGGTGGGTGGGCGGAAAGGTTACTACAGCGAGGGAAAACGCCACTAATAAACCACGACCACACATCCGCGACTCTGTTCGACTTTTTTTTTTTTTTTTTTTCCCCAACAGGCGAGGGAAACTGGAAGCGAGTTCTGTCCGCGAAACTGCTGCAGGATTCTCCCTTCGACAGCCCCCCCCCCCCCCCCCCCCCCCCCATCCCCCCCCCCCCCCCCCCCCACCTTCCTTTCTCCCCCGTCCCTCCACTCTCTTCTCGATGATGACACAAAACGTCGCAAGAACATGCCCCCTTCCAGTTAATGTGTTGCACTCCTCTCCGCTCTGCTCTGCCCCCCCCCCCCCCCCACCTCGCCCCCCTCCTTTCCTTCTCTCTCTCTCTCTCTCTCTTTCTCCTCCGTCCTCCTGGGTGTGGGCGAAATTGGCACGACTTGTTTGTTTCAATTTGTTTTCAAAGGTGTGTGGGCGAAATTGGCATGACTTGTTTGCTTCAATTTGTTTTCAAAGATCAAGATGTGTGGGCGAAATTGGCATGACTTGTTTGCTTCAGTTTGTTTCAAAGGTATGTGGGGGTGAAATTGGCATGACTTGTTTGCTTTCAATTTGTTTCAAAGGTATGTGGGCGAAATTGGCATGACTTGTTCGCTTCAATTTGTTTTCAAAGGTGTGTGGGCAAATTGGCACGACTTGTTGTTTTCAATTCGTTTTCAAAGATGTGTGGGCGAAATTGGCACGACTTGTTTTCTACAATTTGTTTTCAAAGATGTGTGGGCGAAATTGGCATGACTTGTTCGCTTCAATTTTGTTTTCAAAGGTATGTGGGCGAAATTGGCACGACTTGTTCGCTTCAATTTTTTTTCAAAGGTGAGTGGGCGAAATTGCCAATTGTTTATTACAGTTTGTTTGAAAGTCGAACCGAGCTTTTTCGTTTTTTTTTTTTTCTTTTCTTTATATCATCATTTTTTTCTTTATCATTATTCTTTTTCTTTTTTTT
>JADBJO010009854.1:47500-52500 GCA_016801955.1 Conus betulinus
GGGACACACGAGAGAAACACACACACACACACACACACACACACACACACACACACACAGCGACAGAGACGGACGGACAGACAGAGGGAGACAGAGATCTCCACAACCTCAGCAGGCAAAGCGGACGGAGGTGTGCATACCCCTCACAACCCAAAGTCAGGCAGGACAAGCCTCAGACGGATCTTTCAACGCAGGAAACGCGCTATCAACACGTGCGATGATAAATGGAAAGAAGGGCCGGAGACCGTGTGTATGAGACTATCACACCACTCGAGTTCCGTCCCTTTCCTCGCAAGCAAGCGAAAGACCGGCAGTGTTGTTTCGAACTCGGCATCATGACTTAAAAGAGATCCGTGTCACGAAGAAATTGTCGAGCACACCATTCGGGAGTCACAATTACACTACATAAGCGTGATTTTCTTTCAGCGATGAAAATCGAATTTCTTTCTGCGTACGCTGGCTACAATGCCTGTATAGACAGGCAGTGGAGTTTTGTGTGTATGACCGTTTTTATCCTACCATTAAGGCAGCCATACTCCATCTTCGGGGAAGGTGCATGCTATGTGTAACAAGTCATCCATACCAACGGCCAAACTGGCCTTCTCTTCCGAAAGTTGGTGATGGGATTTTACGTGCGTGCAAGATGTTGTGCGTGCGTTCACACACGGAACCTCGGTTTATAGTCTCATTCGAAGGACTGTATGGGGAACGGAGTCAGAACCAATGCTAACTCCGAGGGAAAAATCCCCCTGTACCGAAATTCGAACCCGCAACCCCAGGATCACGAGTCCGTCGCTCTACCAACTGAGGATTCCGGCCCCCTGAGAGTCGAGTGACCGGTTTCTCTTCTTCATTGGCAGAATAATGCTGGGCAAGAGAGGTGAACAGTATTAACGCTGGACAAACACCAGTAGCACGTGCATCAGGAGATTGTCACAGTGGCTATGGCTGCTTGTTTCTGCTAAACTGGATAGGAAAAAACCGGAAAAATTCCGTGCTTTTCTTGTCTTTCTTTTATTTATTATTTTATTTTTTCAAACTTCTCAGGGTGTGAACAGCGAGCTCATGAACAGACAGGGGGAACGGCGATTCACGTGCACAGCATTCGGGTCTTAAGTGTCACTGTAGTCTGGTTTCCGTGCGGAAGCAGTGTGTGTGTGTGTGTGTGTGTGTGTGTGTGTGAGAGAGAGAGAGAGAGAGAGAGAGGGGGGGGGGGGGGGGGGGGGGGGGGGGGGATAGGTAAACTTTCTGAAAAATCCACTTTCCGTAGCTGCTCTCTCTCTCTCTCTCTCTCTCTCTCTCTCTCTCTCTCTCTCTCTCTCTCTCTCTCATGAGAACAAATCTGGACTTTAGTCTGTCACTATAGTCCTGGTACCAGCCTCCAAAGGAGGCTTGCGGCACTGCCACGTTGAACTTGGCACCAGTAGTCTCAATCGCCTAGAGGGATGGAAGCCCAAGCAGTTGTCTCAGTCGCCTAGAGGGATGGAAGCCCAAGCCAGTTGTCTCAATCGCCTAGAGGGATGGAAGCCCAAGCCAGTAGTCTCAATCGCCTAGAGGGATGGAAGCCCAAGCCAGTAGTCTCAATCGCCTAGAGGGATGGAAGCCCAAGCCAGTAGTCTCAGTCGCCTAGAGGGATTGGAAGCCCAAAAAGTCTCAGTCGCACAAGCCCAGCCAATTGTCTCAATCGCCTAGAGGGATTAAAAAAAACACAAGCCAAATTGCAATCAGACGATCAGTCGGGCTGGCAGCATTTCCCACAAGATAGCCCGGATGGGCGGTTGGTTTTGGAGACAACTGGTCTAGATTTAGCTAATTTGTTTTTAAAGCTGTCCCGGTTGGATACTGGACAGACGAAGATGTTAACTGATAATCCCGGTCTCTGACGGTTGTGGTCGAGACGACTTTCCCCGTCCGATCAGCAATGTTGTCTGTCCACCACAATGCCAGCACACTAGCTTCGTCATCCCGTAATGACATCCCCCCCCCCCCCCCCCCCCCCTGTGTGTGTGTGTGTGTGTGTGTGTGTGTGTGTGTGTGTGTGTGTGTGTGTGTGTGTGTGTGTGTGTGTGGTGTTTTCTCATTGAAAAGGGCATATATATGCTTTCCTCGGGAAAGCAGGCAAGGCAAAGCGAGGCAATTATTTCATTTCATACCCACATGGGGCCACAGAACAGGATTTACGGGTCTGTATTACGGGCTATGGGAGGGGCGTTTGCCTCCACAGCTCATAGTAACTTTTTCCCGATCTACCAAAGGAAAACTGCTATCATTCATCTGTAACACACACACACACACACACACACACACACACACACACACACACACACACGTCGTCACACGTCGTCACGTCGTCGTCGTCGTCGTCGTCGTCGTCGTCATCATCATCATCATCATCATCATCATCATCATCATCATCATCATCATCATCATCATCATCATCATAACGTAATCGCTGTTGTCTCGAGGAAACGTTGTTATCTTTCCAATAAGAAGCAATGACCAGTGCTTTCCTGAGAACACAAAGCGACAAACTAACAGTGCGTTACCGGCTAGTAAGCTGCCATACATACTCTCTCTCTCTCTCTCTTAACCCGTCTCCGTTTGCCCCTTGGACCGCATGACATGCATATTTCTAGGAAGGAAGACATCGTAAGGTCTGCATGCACGACCTTCCGCCCGGATGTCCTTGTCTCGCCAGACTGGTTAGCATAGCAGTTAACTTGTTTTGTCCACTTTGATTTGTCAGTACACCGTGCGGGTGGTTCTTCTTGTTAAAGATTTGTAGGGAAACGAACAAACAAACGAACAAATAAACAAATAACGCTAAATAAAAACATTCTGGCGTCATTTAGAATTAATTGTCAATACATGCCCCCTTCCTCCAAACCTCCCCCCCCCCCCCCCCCCCCCCCTCTCTCTCTCTCTCCCTCCCTCTCTCTCTCTCTTTCTTCCGTTCAGACTCACTTCTGAAAGCACTCTACATCACCCCCTCCCAACTCCCGATTTAACACATGCACACAAAATTTGCACGCTCACAAATTCATCAAAATTCACCATCAAATTAGTACGCTCACAAATTCACCATCAAAATTAGTACGCTACAAATTCGCCATCAAAACTAGAACTATCAACGTTATTTGCGATACGCATATCCCGCGCGCGCGCGACACACGCGCACGCACGCGCGCGCACACACACACACACACACACACACACGCACACACGCGCGCGCGCGCGCGCGCGCACCTGTTAGTCCTGGGGACAAGACGCTCTTGAGTCTTGACAAATTTCTCTTGTTTGAGTCTGATCACAAATAAAATATTTTCCCGTCACATCCACTCTTGAAAATATCATAGTTTACATGGAAAAGCAGCCTTGGGGCCCCAATATACCTTAGTACACATATGTGTTAGCAGGCGGCAAACACTGCACCTTTCTGTGAGCAAAGAAGTATGTATCAAATTCATGTTATCCGAAGCCTTTCGGTTACAAAAAAGTAAAAGAAAAAAAATTCGGCCTTCGATGAAACCGTCAATGTCATGGATTCTACGGATGATTTTCCAAAGAGAGCGGATAACAAAAATCGCATCTCCGATCTCATGTCAAGATGTGTTGATATAACATCATTTCACAGATTCCAACATTTTGATAACTCGAAAGTTTCCATGAGAGAGAACATCAAATAAAATTTTGATTATGAATATATCGACTACTAACTTACAGAAAACTAAAACAATCATGTTCTCGCAATTAATGTGAAAGAACATTTAGAAAACAGACCCTTATAAGTGACATACTGGTGATAATAAAGTTCTGCAACTAATAGGAGATCCGGATTTGTCTTATAAAACCTAAATTCGTACGAAAATCATTCCGCCCTGAAAAAGAAAAAAGATTTTCATACAGCAGATATATGCTATACTTACCGCTTAAAAGAAACACACACACACACACACACACACACACACACACACACACACACACACACACACACACACTAATACCCTTCTGTACGCGTTGAGTTTCAATCCTTCTTACAGTCACTGTCACAGTGATTCCGGAAAAAAAAAGACATTTTATTCAATCGAATCCTTATTACCCTGTATACTATCTCGGAATAGGAGCAGACTTCTGTCGGGTTCTAACACATTGTGGTTTAAACTGAAACGACATATCTGGTTACCATGCAAGACAAGGGGTGACGGAAGCTACCGAAAATGTTCCAAAACGTCCGTTACAATTGCAAGAACAAAAAACAAAACAAACAAACAAACAAAAA
The DNA here is from genome assembly GCA_016801955.1 of Conus betulinus. NCBI lineage: Eukaryota > Metazoa > Mollusca > Gastropoda > Neogastropoda > Conidae > Conus > Conus betulinus. Next base: position 51,780 of record JADBJO010009854.1, read on the forward strand.
AAAAAAAAAAAACAACAACAAAAAAAAAAAAAAATATATATATATATATATATTGGAAACTACCGTTTGCAGATGAAATTCTCATGGCACGTCTCGGAAGGTGTCCCATCTGCTAAAGGCGCTTATAATGAGTGATGATTCATACCCACCTGGGGTAATCTGATGGAACGCAACATTTTCCCGTGTGACGTGTAATGTGTGTTTTGACACAGACTTTTTTTTTTTTTCCCGAGCAACGTCTTTTATTGGCCTATTCGGTTTTAACAAGAACTTTGGGAGAGTGGTCTGAAAATGGATAACAATCAACGTGTGCAGCCATATTTTTGTGTGAGAGCCATGCGTTACTGATATGGCAGATGTTCCCGATAACACGGAAGTTGCTGGATTGTTATGAGGTGTTCAATATTGTTTTGGAACTGCATAATGGATTGCAGCGGAGTACGTAAAAATTACCGACAGTATGCCTGTGTGTGTGTGTGTGTGTGTGTGTGTGTGTGTGTGTGTGTGTGTGTGTGTGTTGTAGTCAATGTATCATCTGTGATAGAAATACTAACTACAGCCACTGAGCACGTACTGAACACACGCACACACACACACACACACACACTCACACACACGCACCCACACCCCCCCACCCCACCACACACACACACACACACGACAAAACCGGGGCTCTCTGAACCTCTGGCTCCTTTCTCACTTCAAGGTGGGGGATGAAAAA
>JADBJO010009854.1:67500-75000 GCA_016801955.1 Conus betulinus
CACACACACACAACACACACACACACACACACACAACACACACACACACACACTCGCTTTCCCTCCCTCATCTTCGCACCCCCGCTCTCTTGTCTAATCTGGCCTTGATTGTTCCAGTCTTTAATATCCTCCCTCCTCTCCGTGCGCCCCCCCCCCCCCGCCCTTCGCGCCCCCCCCCCCCCCCCCCCCCCCCCCCCCGCCCCCCACCAACCACACAAATACCACATCCCCACCCCACCCCCCACCCCCAACCCTCTGCCTTCCCCTCCCCCTTTAGGCCCCTTTCCCCCACCCCTCTTCTCCCCTCTTACCCCCCCCCCCCCTCCCTCCTCCCTCAAGCCTTGTTGGTCCTACTCTGGTGGGACTGATGATGCTATCATCAACACAGTCTACTTCACCGTGTCCTCTGCTGCTGCTGCTGCTGCTGCTGCTGTTGCTGCAACGATTGATTGGGGGGCCGAGGGTGTGTGTTGAGGGTTCGGGGAGGTGGGGTGGTGTTGTGGGAAGAAGTCCTTTGTGATCAAAACGGTTAAGCCCCTTTCTGCCTCACCTTCTCTACTCTCGTAGCATACGTAACTCGTGTGTGTGGTTTGTGTGTGTGTGTTTGTGTGTGTGTGTGTGTGTGTGTGTTTGTGTGTGTGTGTGTGTGTGTACGGAGTGCGTGCGTGCTTGTGTGTGTGTGTGTGTGTGTGTGTGTGTGTGTGTGTTGTGTGTGTGTGTGTTGTGTGTGCGTGCGTCGTAGGTGTAAACAGCGGCGTGCGAGCGTGTCCGTGCAAGGTGTTTGTGTGTCCAGCGTGCCCCTTCTTTCTGCCTCACCATTTCTCTACCATCGTAACTCGTGTGTGTGTGTGTGTGTGTGTGGTGTGTGTGTGTGTGTGTGTGTGTGTGTACGGCGTGCGTGGCGTGCGTGTGTTGTGTGTGTTGTGTGTGTGTGTGTGGTGTGTGTGTGTGTTGTGAGTGAGTGAGTGTGTGTGTGTGATGTGTGTGTGTGTGTGTGTGTGTGGTGTGTGTGTGCGCGCGTGTGTGTAGGGCGCACGCGCGCAACGAGGGCGCTCCTCACTATGCGTGTTTCCTCTCTCCTCAGTCTTCCCACAGATACAAGTCGAAGTCTCACCATTGATCGTACACCCCCACCCCCCCCCATACCCCTCGCCCCCCCCCCCCCTTTACGCCGCACTCTCACCTCCCCCTCACCTCCTCCTTCTACACCCACCTACCCCCCCCCCCCCACCGGCCCCCCATTCCGGTCCCGCCCTGCCCCACAACTGATCAAGCTGTCTCCGGGCTAAGCGGGACTGTACAGTCTTTTCCCCAGGGTTGAAACGCCACACATCAATGGATATTATTGCACGTCCCACGCACGCCTTCTCCGACCAAAGAGAGAGAGTAGAGCGAGGCGAGCTGAGGAGTATAGCGAGAGAGAGAGAGACCGAGAGAGAGAGAGAGACAGACAGACATACAGACAGAAAGAATGTTTATGATCTGACTGTGTGTCTGTGTGCATGTACCCGCATAGTGCGTTCGGTGTTTGCGTGTATGTGTGTATGCGCGCGCGCGCTGCGCGCTGCGGCCGCGCGCGCGCAGTTGTGTGTGTGTGTGCGTGTGTGTGTGGTGGTGTGTGTGATGTGTGTGTGATGTGTGGTGTGTGTGTGTGTGAGTGTGTGTGTGTGTGTGTGTGGTGTGTGTGTGTGTTGTGTGTGTGGTGTGACCAGTACAGTCTAGACAGACAGGGCATACTGGGGGACATTACAAACTCACAGACAAACTCACAAACTCACAACAGACAGACAGAGACAAGAAGAGAAAGACTGGTGCCTTTTCATGTCAACTGGCTGTACCCACATAATTATATCCCCCGCGCGCGCCAAGCTTACTGAGGGAAAACAAAACAAAACAAAAACAAAACAAAACCAACGGGGGCCGGCAATGAATAAATGATGAACGAATGAATAAGGCAGACACGTGCATACATACACAAAACACAAAAATAAAAATGACAATAAATAAACTACAATTAAATACACCCACACCCCCCCCCTACAACCATCCCCCAACCCCCCCCCCCCCCCCCCCCCCCCCAACCCCCACCCCCGCACAAGCGGCTTGCGTGGCAGCAACCATGGTCACGCGTCAACACGGCCTTGCCCACACTGCCCTCGGCCCAATCTTCATCGCTTCTGAACAAACCTCAAATCGCTCATCACGTTCAACTTCGCTTGATTTCCATGCAACCCACCCCCCCACCCCCACCACTCCCCCCACCCACCCCCAACCCCCCCCCCACCCCCCCCCCGTACCCACCCCCCCTCCACCTCTACCATCTCCCCATCCCCCCACCACCCAACCATCCCTACCCCGCCAACATTCATTTTTCCCGCCTCTCCTTACCCCCCCCATCTCCACCACCACCCCCCCCCTCCTCCACTCCCCCCCTCCCCCCGCCCTCCGTCTCCCCCCCCTCTCTTCCCCCCCTCTCCCCCAACTCCCCTCCCCCCCCCCCCCTCTCCTCTCCCCCCCCCCCTCTCCCCTCCCTCTCCCCCTCTCCCCCCCCCCCCCCCCCCCCCCCCCCCCCCCTCATCTCCTTCCCCCCCCTCCCCCCCCCCCCCCTCCCCCCCCCCAGCTCCCCTCGCCCCCCCCCCCCTTCCCCCCTCCTCCCCTCCCCCCCTCTCCTTCCTCTCCCTCCGCTCCGCCTCCCCCCCCCTCCCCCCCCCCCCCCCCCCCCCCCCCCTCTCTCACTCTCCTCCCCCTCTCCCCTCCCTCCCCCCTCTCTCCACCCCCCCCCCCCCCCCCCCCCCCCCCGCCCCCCCCCCCCCCCTCCCTCGTCCCCCCCTCCCCCCTGTCTCCCCCCCCCCCCCCCCCCCCCCCCCCCCCTCTCCTTTTCTGACCCCCGCTCTCCCCCACCCACCCCCACCACCCCCCCAACCCCTCTCCCCCCCCCCCCCCCCCCCCCCCCCCCCCCCCCCCCCCCCCCCCCCCCCCCCCCCCCCCCCCCCTCCCCTTTCTCCAATATACTGTTGTCAGGCAAGCTGATGAAATAATTCCGCAAGGGAACGCTAACCTACCGGTCCCGTGGCTTCCAACGTCATCGTATCTTGGGCGGTTATCTGGGAGCGGAGAGGTGGAGGGAGGGAAAGGAGAACGGGGTTTGTTGGTGGTGTGGTGTTGTGGGAGGTGGGAGGGTTTGAGTGGGTAGAGGGCAGCACTGTAAAACTGGAGTCCAGATTGGAGGGGTGGGAGTTTAGGGAGGAGAGGGCGAGAGTGGGGGGTGATGGGGAGCTGGCGTTAGGGGAGGCATTGTGGGGGGTGGGGTGGGTTGAGTTGACGGTGAACATGACATCCGGAGTGTTCAGATAACATAACAACCCTACACAAGAGCCAGCACTCTGAAGGCATTTAGATACAGTACCCAGGCAAATGACGGGCACATTGAGACACTGGACCACGGAGGAAAAACACGGAGGACAGGCAGACAGGGTGAATCTATGCGAACCCACGCGGAATGTAAGCGATAGAGAATATACTGGTAATCTGAGAAGATGATAACCCATTGACTGTAGAAACGTTTGGAATTTATAAATGCCGATCCGTTGACACAGATACATGTGGATACATATAGTTTCGGACATAATGATATGGGGATACAGTAATGACGGAGACATATAGATACGGGTGATCATTTATATGTGCAGGGACCTATAGACTGGAACATTGACAAAAAGATACACCAAATTCAGAACAACCCGCAGACATGGGGATATTTATAAAAAAATAAAGGGTTGACCTGCCAAACCCAGTATCTCCTGTACATATAGAAGAGAAGATATTTTACAGAAATTATTAAGATGCAGCATACACGCAGGCGGATACATAATGCCAGGATGCCAAGGGGTATGTGTAGATACAGGAAAACATTACAGACAAGTGGGAAATATAAATGACGAGAACATGACTGACGAGGAAGGGAGAATCATAGGAGACATACAGTCCAGGAGGACACAGAAAAGGAGGACTTGTAGACACGGGCAGACTGCAGAGCCAGGAGCATGACGAACTGGGAATATTGAAGGATGTCCAAACTGTGTCACATAGCCAATGGTCATATAGAGGATCCGCACAGAGATACGAAAAAGAGAGCGTTGGGGCCGAGACCATATACAATCCAAATGTTCCGGAGGACAACAGGCCATGGCATACATAACATTTTGGACATAGTTTTCAGTTTCATCAAGAAGTCTTCACTGCGTCCGTACTAGTCCATATCGCTACGCCACATCCGCTACGTTTTGAGACCACACTAACGCATGATTTGAAGCTGAGGATACATGAATTAACAACTAAGATGAGAGAACTGAAGAAGAGGAGTCTTTATGGCTACGACTCTGCTGGATGTCTGACCTACACACTGGCCCAACGCGCTGGTCAGACTTTGAGTGCCTACCTACCATGCTTTCTTTTGACACAGACATAGGGAAATACTACTTTTTTCAGACGCACAAACCCCGTAGATGTATTAGGCGAGGTTTATTACAGGGACGCGTACACATTAGGATCTATAGACTGGGGGACGCGTCGAGTCAGGAATCTGGTCATTCAGCAACGAGTAGACATATTTGATATATTCGCACAGGGAACCTTCAGTCAAAAAGATACGGACACACACAGCCCTACAGACAAGATTCACAGGGAAATACATACGTGGTGGGGGTGGTGGTGGTGGGGGGGGCTGTCATACAGACACAGGTACACGGAGAAACACGCAGACATGTGAACATGAAGAGATAAGAACGTTTAAGCGCGGGAGGGGGACACATGGGCAACAGGTATACATACATATAGGACACAACACTGAATTAGCCGCGGGGTAAATGACAACGCGGCGTTTGACAGCACGGGGGGGGGTGGGGGGGGGGGGGGGGGGGGGGGGGGGGGGGGTCTGCGCATGGGTACAGCAGACACATTCCACATGTCTTTCCCATCTGCCAACTACCGTGTCCACCCTACTGCTTCCCCCAATCACAACACAAAGGCACACACTTCACACTACCGCTCCAGGGAGGGGGGGGAGGGGGGGGGGGGGAGGGGGAGAAAAGGAGAGAGGGGGGAGGGAGGGGTGAAAGGGGCAGCTGTGGCACATTGCCTAATCACTGATCGCATCACCACACAGCGGAACGGGTCAAACAGGGGGGCTGACACTAATCACCTTCACCCATTGATTCTGCTTCTGCGCCACTGACCACTCCAAACTTTCTGGCTTTCTGTCCCAAGCCCGTAGAGGCCCCCCACCCGCACGCACAACTCACCGACTCACCGCTTTGTCTCTCTGCTACCTGCCCTGCCCTGGCCCTCGTGCCCTGCCCTACCTCACTAAGTTTCCCGAGACTCTTTCTGACCCGAGAGGTCATGCAGTGCGAAAAGGGGGAATGAGTCCTGATGAACCAACACGCCAGTCTAGGGACAAAATCCTCATGAACTAACAACGCAGGGGGGAAGAGGAGGGAAAAATTCCTGGCCGAACCTAACCCCCTTCTAAACAGACTGTCAACCGGGAGAGGTGTGTAACCGCGAACCCCTGGAAGACGCTACGTTTCGTTGTATTGGGAGTAAACCAGCCGGCAGTGGGATGGATGGATGGATGGTCGGGTGGTGGTCAAGCACAAGGCTAGTTACATTCTTCTTCATGTGGACCGGTGAGATGTACGACCCATCAGGGGTTTCAGCAAGGCAGTTAGGTCCAAGTTTACCCCACCCCCTCCTCACAGTCGCTGCCTGTGTGTGTGACCCACCTCCTTGTTCAATGCCGCCCACGCGAGAAGGGCGGGAAAACGTCGTCTTCCCCTCGCCTGGGCAGATTTAGACCTCTCTCCTCTCTCCTCTCCTCGTCTCTCTCTCTCAACTTTGGACCCCACGGAATTTTCATACATACCCTGCAGATTTCATTGACGGCCCGGCCCGTCTTCGGAAATTTGCTGTTTCATGAAAGAAAAAAAAATCTCTTCCGCCGGACAGAAGGTACAAACAAATTACAAGACAAAACATGATCGACGAAAGATCGACTAAAGATTTACAAAACAAAAGCTGGAAAAAAGTTGAGAAAGTCTAGGAACAGGTTGTGTAGGAAGGGGTTTGAGAAATGTGAGAAAAGGGCAGATAAAAAAACCTATTTAGGTTAAGAAAAAAAAAAAAAACCCAACTTACGAACACAGTATGAACAAGGTTGGGGAAAGGTCGGGAAAAAGTGGGAAATGCACAGATAAATGAAAGGAAAAGGCAGAAAAAGGAAGGGGGAAAGGGAAAAACAAAACAAAAGAAAAGAAAAGAAAAAGCTTGGAAAGGCAAACAATTTGATCGATCGATATATGTCAGTGACTATAAACAATTGATTGATCGATATATGTCAGTGACTATAAACAATTGATTGATGATCGATATTGTCAGTGACTATCTGTTGAAATGTAAAAAAAAAAAGGGCAGAGAAAAGGAGGAGAGGAAAAAGGTACCAAAAACAAATACATATACAAACGAAAAAAACCTTAAGAAGAGGTATCAAAAAGGCAGGGGAGGAAACAGGAAATAGTAGGAGATATGTAGACGAAAAAGTAGACATAAGCAGGTCGGGGAGGGGGCGGGTGGGGGGGGGGGGGGGGGGGGGGTGGGGGGGGGCGGGGGGAGGTGGGGCGGGTAGCAGAAAAAAAGAAAGGGTGGGAAACAGTGGGACATAGATCTGAAACTGAGATGCAAAGCATATAAACGTACTCCCAGTTTATCTTGAATACAAGTACTTTCTGAGATATTCCATGCAGACGAAAAACCGTTGTGGGCCGTTATAGCCGTTTTTAGTACGGCTGTTCTAGTAAAACCAACAACATCGGGCATCATCCTTGACCCATAGTGAACATACTTTACAAATTTTCAGAAAGATCGGCCCAGAAGTTTTGTCTGGAGTAAGAACAACACTTTTTTTGACCCATGGACAGACACACAGACAGACACACAGACAATTTCTTCTTTTCATTTCTTCGTTCCCATTGTCGAGTACTCCCTGTTCTATAAGAACTGGGAGTACAAAAAAGGTGGGGGGGAAAGTTGGGTTTTTTTTTTTCTTCGTAAAGTACGGAAAAAAGGAGGAAAAGGTACGAAACAGGTAGAGGGCAAAGGTAGAAATTGGTAGAGGGAGAGGGGCTGGTGTGTTGGGGTCCTGGGGGTGTTGAGGGTGGGGATGGGGGGATTGGTTGGAAGTCCGGGAAAGCAGTGACGGCTGAGTGCCCCTCCGCTCTATGGGGGAGACAGGTGTGGATGGTGGTGACACGTGGGCCTTCCTCTCTGCAGTCAGATGGCAACGGTCGTTCCATTATTGATCGGCGGGCAGCAGAATGGCATGACGATGGCTTCTTCAAAACCGGCACGTGCCACCCGCTGAGCACGGTCATTTCATTAAAAACCGCCAGGAGGAGGGAGAAGAGGGAGTGGGGTGCGATGGGGCAGGGGAAGAACTATAGAAAG
>JADBJO010009855.1:0-12500 GCA_016801955.1 Conus betulinus
GATTGGCTGCACGTATTGTTCAATACGTGCAGCCAATCCGCACGTGCAAACAGTGACATCAGGCCATATAACATCGGCAGTAGGCGCCCCAAAACCATCCTGACGAGAGCGCTGGCTCGAAACAGATCTGTTGGTTTTTAAAACTTCCTTTTATCATCCTACTTTTAACAGATGTTTTGCTCCCCAAGGGGTTGAGCACTTTAAGATTTTTATTAGGCGTTTTAGCAGTATTTTTGATATATATATATATATATGTATGTGGTTGTTGTGTGTGTGTGTGTGTGTGTGTGTCGCGTGTGCGGAGGGAGGGGGGGAGCAATGGTGTTTATAGGCAAGAGCGTATTTCTCGCTTCCCGCGTGTGTGTGTGGATAGCAGGGAGAAAGTGGACAGGGGCATTATTATCACTAACATTGCATATTATTTTCACTATAGTTGTTACTATTACTGTTGTTTATGAACGTACTATTACTGTTGTTGTGTACGTACTGAAACATAACAAAAATCCAGGCTGGTGTGTGCTGCTCTCTCTCTCATCTCTCTCTCTGCTCATCTCTCGTCTCTCTCTCTCCCTCTCTCTCCTCTTCTCTCTCTCTCTCTCTCTCTCTCTTGGTGATGTTATTGATATAATCGGGTCATGTTCCAATCGTTTGACAGTGAATTGCAGATCTTTTTTTCTGAAAAGATTTATCCGTTGTCGAGATTGATCACTCCCTTGATTTGATCTCTCTCGAAATGTTTTCCTATAATGTCACTGAGTTTGTTGATAAATGACCCTGATATGTGGGACTCAGTAGCCATATATTTCAAACCTCTGCAGGATATTCAGAGAAGTGCTCTAAACCACTATACAATAAATCCTCAAAAAAATGACTTCTGACTCTCATAGCATTGAACATCATTGCCAGTCCCATTTAAAACTTTGTTACAGACAGCTATTTTTCATGTTCAAATTCTATCAAATCGTACTGCACACCATCAATTACCCAGTAAATTTGTCGCCAATGATAATCACCACGTGCATAACGTCGTCGTCCGTCCCCCTTCGCTAGAATTGGTCTCTTCAAAGGTGGTCTCGTATTTTGTGATGGATTCTTATAAGATACAAGCTTAGCAACTTTTCGTGTCGAAACTAAACAGAATGTCTTCCAGCGTTATTTTCTTGAATATTTCATGACAGTATTTTGTTGAACACACACACACACACACACACACACACACACCACACACACACACCACACACACACACACATGCACACATCTCTCGCTCTCTCTCTCTCCTCCCTCTCAATCTCTCTCCTCTCGTCTCTCCTCTCTCTCTCTCTCTCTCTCTCTCCACCTTTTCCTGATACTGCTTTCTTTTTCGTTTGATTGTTTTTTGTGTTGTATTGACATTTATTGTGTCTATGTTTTTGTGTTGTGTTGTCGTTGACATTTATTGTGTCTATGTTTTTGTGTTGTGTTGACATTTATTGTGTCTATGTTTTTTTGTGTTGTGTTGACACTTATTGTGTCTATGTTTTTGTGTTGTATTGACATTTATTGTGTCTATGTTTTTTGTGTTGTGTTGACATTTATTGTGTCTATGTTTTTTGTGTTGTGTGTTGACATTTATATTGTGTCTATTTTTTTGTGTTGTGTTGAAATTTATTGTGTCTATGTTTTTTGTGTTGTGTTGACACTTATTGTGTCTATGTTTTTGTGTTGTGTTGACATTTATTGTGTCTATGTTTTTTGTGTGTGTTTTGACATTTATTGTGTCTATGTTTTTGTGTGTTGTAGTGACATTTATTGTGGTCTATGTTTTTTGTGTTTGTGTTGACATTTATTGTGTCCCATGTTTTTTGTGTTGTGTTGACATTTATTGTGTCCATGTTTTTTGTGTTGTGTTGACATTTATTGTGTCCTTGTTTTTTGTTGTGTGTTGACATTTATTGTGTCTATGTGTTTTGTGTTGTATTGACATTGATTGCGTATACTGACCTGACTTTCACGCATGATGTTGTGAGCATACTGAATTCCAAGAAAAATTCTCTTGCACCCTAAGATCCTAATAATTTATAGATCCTATTATTGTACACATCAACCCAGCATGTTTGGGAAAAATGATGATAATATTGACATATTTTAATGTTACATTCCTGAAAATGAGGCTTTTAGATGGCATAATAGCTTTGAAAATACAAAGGTTAAGCATTTGAGCCAGATGGAATAATTGTGAAATGTTTAATTAAAGAACACTCAGAGAATAATCATAGTAATACTTACTGCAATCATTTCAACATGCTTTTTTTTTTTTCTTTTTGGCTCATATCCAAAAGCAAGGCGGGAATCCGTCATCAACCATCATACAAAAAGGCAATACATCAATTCCTGTAGGCTACAGCGGTACATCTTTGCGAACATTGGTAACAGATTTTATATTTTTCTCTTACATAGAACACTTTGTCTGTATAGAAAAAAAAAAAAACTTGAGACACGAAGCTTGGGCAGGATTTCAGAAAGGATACTTAGTTTAGATTTTGACGGCATCAATTCAGAAGCATTTAGCTCGATACCTCTCCATTGAAAACCTCGATGTTTATAACACTCTCAGAATCTTACGACGAGTTCTTTTTATATATGAATTCAGATTTGTTTCTGTGCTGTGGTAACAGTGTTTGTCTCGTTTCTTAGCCTTTCCTTTCTGTTCTCTATTTTGGTTTGACATTTCCTTTTTAGTTGTATGTGAAATCGGTCAGCTTTACAACCATGTATGTATAAGCTCATCCTATGACTATATGGGTGAAGGCCAGATCATCTACATATTTGTATTCGTATCATTTTTCGTATTGGTGTTTGTTGTCTGTCTGTCTGTCTCTCTGCCGGTCTGTCTCTGTCTCTGTCTGTCTCTGTCATTGTCTCTGTCTCATTCTTACTCTTTTTTGTTCTCTCTCTGCCTCTCTCTGTCTCCTCTCGTTCTCTCTCTCTCTCTCTCTCCTCTCTCCTCTCTCTCTCTCTCTATGCTCTCTCCTCTCCTCTCTCTCTCTCTCTCTCTCTCTCTCTCTTGTGTGTGTGTGCGGTGCGGTGCGCGCGTTGTGTGTGTGTGTGGGTGTGTGGTGTGTGGTGTGTGTGTGTGTTGTGTGTGTGTGTGTGGTGTGTGGTGTGTGTGTGTGTGTGTGTGTGTGACCTGGAAGTTTTCTTTCTTTTTCTCTTCAGATTGTCTATTATCCGCAAGAAGGGCCGAACTACACTCCCTCCCGCCCCTCTCTCTCTCTCTCTCGTTCCTCCCTCTCTCTCGCCCTCCTCTCTCTCTCTCCTCTCTCTCTCTCTCGCTCTACGCACTCTCTCTCTCTCAGTTTATTCTAAGTTTTTTGTTTACTTTGAATCCCCACTTTTTTTTTCTGTTTTATGAGACCCACTCCCCCCACCCCCCCTCCCACCCCCCTATTACCAACTGTTCGGTCCTACCATTGTCCTCTCCTCCTAACCACCACCCACCATCTCACCTTCTCCCCATCCCACACACACACACACACCACACACACACCACACACAACCCACACACACACACACACACACACACACACACACAGATATCCTCCCTGTACGTCAGTGATTCTCTGAACCTTGCTCCCCCCCCCCCCCAAATTCCACAACACACACTCTCTCTCTCTCTCCTCTCTCACACACACACACACACACACACACACACACACACACACACCAACAACACACACAACACCACACACACACTTACACACAACACACACACACACACACACACACCCTGCCCTTCCACGCATCTCTCTTACCCTCCCCTCTCTTCTTTCTCTCACTTCCACCCGGCCTCCCCATCTCTCATCCCCCGTCTTTCTCTCTCTGTGCCCCCTTCTCGCTCTCTCGCGAGTCTCTCTCTCATCTCATCCTCCTCCTCTCTCGCCTCTCTTCTCTCTCTCTCTCTCTCCTCTCGTCTCTCTCTCTCTCTCTCTCTCTCGTGTTAAGCGTAATGCTGTCTTGTTGGTGCACTGAAAGCTCAAATAATTGTATCCCCTTTTCCCCTCAATAAAACATCTCCCTTAATTTTTTTTTTTTTAACTCACCGTTCAGGAAAGAAAAAAAGCAGGAAAGGTTGTACAAGCAAGAGAGACAAGAAGAAAAGCCAAGCCAAGCGAAGAGGAATGTTCATTGTACATAGGAGATCAGAGAAGGAAAGAAAACGGGGAGGGGGGAGTAATAGATGGAGGAGGGAAAGGAAAAGGGGGCAAACAAGTGGCCAAAGGAAAGTCAGGAATGTGGGGGTTAAGTGGAAGAGAGAGGCCAGAGAGAGAGGGGGAGTGGGAGGCCGAGAGAGGAGAGAGGGGGGGGGGAGGGAGGAGAGGGAGGGAGAGAGGAGAGAGAGAGAGAGAGAGAGAGAGAGATAGAAGGAGAGGGAGAGAGAGAGGTAATGGTAAGGTAATGTTATTATAGCCCAGCCGACCGCACAAAGGGCCACACCAGGGCTGTCACAAACCAACGTTTAAAATCAACGCACATCATCAAACAAAAAAAAAAAAAAAAAAAAAAAACCAGCCATTCACGCATTTCTGTGAAAATACACCTTCCGAAAACGCAGCTATAAACTTCGTTTCAAAATTCTTCCGTAAAATGTTAGATCAGATGAAAAATGTTAATCTCTTTTAGAAAACTTAAAGACCACGTCAGGTGGGACATCTCTGAACCAGTTTTTTTATGAAGTCTGCTGTTAAAAAAAGTTTATGTCTCATATCGTGCGAGTCCCAACCTTCTAAAAGAAAATGTTTCACTGTGAGTGGTACATGACATGGAACGCACCATGGAACTTCTTCACACCTTTCAAAAAGATAAGAATGGGTATCAAACGAGTGGCCTGTGTGCAAACGGCACAAGACTGTTTCGTCTTTACGGCCGCCTCGGGAACATGGTAAAAACTCTTTCAGGGTTTGGACGGATTTATAAATAGTTTGTCGTCCGTCTGCGAGTTCCATTTCCTCTTGCCAGAGGTCTTTGACATAAGCCTGTGTTTGGGTTTGAGATCAGTATGAGGAATAGCAACCTGCTGAACTTTCCTTTGTGGCACTCTCGCGCAAGTTGATCAACCACCTCGTTGCCTCGAATGCCCACATGGCTGGGAACCCCACCCAAGCAAAAACGACTATGTTGTATCCATCTGATTTCAAAGAGGTGTACAGTTTGAAAACTTTCAGCAGCCGAGGATGCTTGAGATTACGGCCGGCAATGGCCTCCAAAGCAGAAAGAGGGGAATCTGCTTGCACAAAACACTGTAGAGACAACTCCTTCTTAGATTTGGAGCCTGTCTGTGAAAACTCTTTGTAGGATGGAAGCTTCAAACACAGTTCAGCAAAAAGGGACTTGTATGCTAAGGAACTAGTGGAATCTTTCCGGTTACGAGGCCAAATCAGACTGGATCTCTGGAATGAAGAAAGTCCATGGTGGGTCTCCAGGAAACTTGGAAAAATCAAACAAACCACTCCCAGGTCTATATCTCCTTTGTTCAGATGCGGAAGAAGAAGACGAATTCCCAAGGGTGTGGAGTGGAACTGGCCATGGTCATCGAATTTCTTTTGGAACTTGGGGTCGAAACAAACACAGTCATATGCAGGATTTTGAGGTTAGATAGAAGGGAGATTCAGACAGTAATTCCAGGCAAATTTCAGCTGACGATTTTCGAGAGGGATGGTTCTCCTGCCTCAGCATACAGGCTATAAACAGGGGGTGGTGCTGAACGCACCCAGACACAACCGAAGTCCTTTGATGGTGGATCTAGGGACTTTTCAGGTAGAAGACCTGGCCGCAACCATACACTACACACGCCCATGGTCCAGTTGGAGCGATCAAGAGTCCTGTAAAGATGGAGGAGAGTTTCCTTGTCAGCGCCCCAGTTTGTGTGTTGTCCCGCCGCAACGTCAGCAGAATGAGTGCTTTATGCATTGCTGTATTCAGTTTTTAAAGTGTATTTTGGATGGACTGTTTCAAGTTCAGTTTTTGATCAAAAATAACACCCAGAAATTTGGCTTCTTTTACAGCTGGACTGGTAGACTTGTCCAGACAAAATCTCAGGATCAGCAAAAAAAAACTGACGAAAATGTGGGGGGGAAAATGGATTGTGATTTTGGTTTGGTTTTTGCTGAAAAGGTAAACCAGTTTTCCTCGCGGCCCACCTATTGAATCTATTGATGATACAAAAAATGAAGTGACGCTGTACCTGGCGCAAGATGGCATCAAACTGCGCGGACGAGTGCCACTGAAGTCAGTCAAAAAACAGGACTCAGAACCCTGGTTTAACTGATTTGACAAGTCGCTGATTTTGATGCGAGGAGAGCGATTAAGAATGCTCCATTGATGTACACCCAACGTCCGTGCGCCCATTGATGATCAAACCAAACATTGCGCGTGCCCTACGTTCTCTGGAATGCCGACTCATCCAGAAAGTTTTTGAAGAACCGAGCAAGATGACACGAAACCCAGTCTCCGAGATCCATAGGAGGAGAGGAGAGAGAGAGAGAGAGGCAGAGAGAGAGAGAGAGGGCGGGGCGGATGCAGGAGGGGCGAACGATAGAATACAGAGTCAATATACGAGGACGAGCTATGTATGTTGACATAAAGATCAGATTGTAGAGATTATAGAGAGCGACAGAGAGAGACGAGAGATGACCGAGAGGGAGTGGGATGGGGGATCATAAGCCTAGAGTCATGTCAGAGATAAATAGATAGAAGAGAGAGAGAGAGAGATGGCCGGGAGGGGAGATAAGGAATTATGTAAATATCATGGATGTGAAGTAATAGCAATAACTAAGGACAATAATAGCATGGCGGTAACACGCCTGATCAGAGCACAGGTATTTGATTAATAAGAGCTAGCATAACGCGACATGGAGGAATTGAGAGATAATAGAGAGTGGTGTCTGCGGTGGAGTGTGGTTAGATTAAGATAATGACTCTCTACATAGTATCGCAACATCTATATAATACCAGAGAGGCTACCTCGATAGTGCTATATATAGTAGTGAGGGTGCGGAATAGGGAGTACCGATAGATGTCATAGATATAGGAGCGATAGATTGTATATATCGAAGACGTTCACAGTATACAGATATGAGGTTTAGATCTCGATTAGCGATATGCTATCATGCAACACACAGAGAGATAGGGAGTAGAACCCGCGGTGACAGCACCAATGTCAAGCAGATAGGAGAGGGGGGGGGGGGGAGAAATGAATACGCGGAATGAGGCAGACATGACTAGCTGTAGCAATCCGGTGCCCAAACCGGTTCCATCCAATGGGGGGGGGATACATGACTGGATGGCGCATGGATAGAAGCGTGCGAGCTAGAAGGACGAAAATGGTAGATGAAACGAAAAAGAGGGGGGATGAAGAGTGGAAGGGAAATAGAGAAAAGAGAGAGGGGGAGGCCGGAGGAAAGCAGCAGGAGAGAGGGGGGGGGGGGGGAGAAAAGGCGAAAGAGAAAAAAAAAGGGAGGAGGGAAGAGTGAAAGGGGGAAGAAGAGAGAGAGAGAGGAAGTGAGGGGGCAAGGTAAAAACATAAACAAGAGGGTAATGTACGAGAAGGAATGAGAGAGGGCGGGGTGCGAGAAGAAGGGAGACCAGAGGGAGAGGGTAGGAGGAGGGGAAAGGTAAAAGAAGCAGAGAGGAGAAGAAGAGAAAAGGGAAGACTAGAATAGACAGCAACAAAGAAAGAAAGGAGGATGAGAAGAAAAAAAAAAAAAGAAGGGAGAGGAGGGAAGAAAAAAACGGCGGAGAAACCGGAGAGCGAGGAGAGAGAAAGAGAGAGAGAGAGAGAGAGAGAGAGGGACAGAAGACAGAGAAGTAAGAAGAAGAATACGAGGAATAGAGAAAACGGGGAAGAGAGTAAGGTGGGGTAGTGAGATAACACGAGAGAGAGAGATAGAGGATTACGAGATAGAGGGTGTGGGGCAGATAAAGCTATGAGAGATAAGGAGAGAAATATAAGATATAGATGCACATCGAGAAGAATACTAACCTACTCCGACATCAATAAGAATCTCCTACTAATCCAATTTCTATCGCATATCTACATATCTATATATATACTTAGCTATATATATCTCCTCCCTATCCATATCCGCTCCTCTCTCTACTGTGCTGCGGTCTATCTCTTCTCTCTCAAGCTATTTACTTTTTTGATTTTGTCTTTGTCTTCTTCTTATGCTTCGGCCCACTAACAATAACCAAAACTAAAACCCACTCCCCAACCCCACACCCACCTCCAGACACCTTTTCCTCTTTTCCTATCATCATCTGATCCTCCCTCATTCCTTTCTTTTGGACCATTTCAAAAGCTGTCGACTTGAATGGTTCCTAGGGTGGGAGGGTGGGGGGGTGGGGTTTTTTTCCAGGATGTCATGTGTTCGTGTCTACGTAATAAGATTTTCGTTTCTTTTTCGTGTGTATTTGGTGTTGGTTGTGTATGATCAGAGAGAGAGGGATGAGAGAGAGGGGGGGGGGGGGGAGTGGGGGGGGGGGGGGGGGGGGGGGGAGGCAGGAGGAGCAGGAGAGAGAGAGAGAAGGAGAGGAGGGGAGAGAGAGAGAATGAGAGAGAGAAGAGAGAGAGGAGAGAGAGAGCGAGCAGGACAAAGAGAGACAATAGGAAGGAGAGAGAGAGTAGGGGAGAGAGAGAGTAGTGGAGAGAAATGAGACAGACACTCGAGAGCAGACAGAGACACAGAGAGAGAGACGGAGAGAAGAGAGAGTGAGAGAGAGAGAGAGAGATCACTGGACTGACTTCCTCGTTTGGTTGTTCATTCTTTTTTCCTACACTAGAGAGGTAAATTTTGGGTGTGTATGTGTGTGTGTTGGTGTGTGTGTGTGTGTGGGTGTGTGTGTGTGAGAGAGAGAGAGAGGAGAGAGAGAGAAGAGAGAGAGAGAGAGAGACGGGAGATGAGATCATTTGTATTGGTAAGGACTTTTGAACATAAACAAATAAAACAAAATGAAACAGCTGGGTTAGCTGACATTGTGTCATATTGCAATGGACTTTTCAAATGAATACAATTTCATTCCAGCTCTATTTAATTATGTTGTTGTTTTCATATTTACAAAACTGCGTTCTTTTTCTTATTCTTGTTCCCGCAGTTGAGAAGAATTGGCTTGTAGCACAGATGTTTTCGCACGTGTATGCATGGTGTTAATTCTTTGATTTTCGTCCTGGCTCCACATGCTTAGTTAATGGCAGAAAGGCGTGCGTGAACTTTAAAAATAATTTTCGGGTATTTGTATCAACATGTTATCATAATTCATCTGTAAGAAAAGAAAGTACGATCCAGTTATTATCAGATGTAATTAATATGGGATACCATATTACATAGTCATCAATGATTTGGTCCATATTGTCTGTCTGATAATGTGTTTTTAACGCAGTTTTCGTTTCTATTAAGACTAAAAAAGATAAACTCTGTGTGTGTGTGTGTGTGTGTGTGTGTGTGTGTGTGTCTGTATTTGTGGCTTTGTACAGGAATGACACACCATACTTTTTGTGTTCTGTAGATCAAAGGTCAAGGGATTGTTGCATTATTCTGAGACTTAGATTTACTTTATACCGCACTGGTTGCGCAGGTTTGACGTGTGTATATAATTTAAAACGGAGAGAATTCACAAATGGATCGCAGATATTGTCTCTTATGAGCTAAACGCACACACAAATTATTCATATGTATTTTCTATTTTTAGAAAAATAGTGAAAAAAAGAAGGAGGGCGAGAAGAAAGCTTTGTGTTACTCACAAGACAAAAGAATATAAAGGGAGGAAACACAGCCTTTCGCATTCTTCCTAGTCTCCCTTTTTCGTTTCAGACCAGTTCTTCACCAGACTAGACTGACAGACCCACCGACAGCCATGGGCCTGTACAGGAGGGCTGTCTGGCTGTTTCAGCTGACAGCCTGCTGTTGTTGTCTGACTTCCTTGTCTTGGGCCTTCTCCGATGTCATCCCTGACTACGACAACCCACGACAGTACCAGTACCCTGACGCCATGGGTGATTACGTCATTCCGTTTTCGCTGCGTTGGTCTTGCTTGTGGTGCTGGTCTTTTATCTGATCATGGCTTCTGGAGCTGTTGTAGTTTCTGTTATTGTTGTTGTGACTTGGTGTTGTTCTCGTTATTCTTATGTCAATCGTCATTGAAGTCGCTGTTGGTTCGTCGTCTCTCTAAGAGTTCTTGTAGGTGCTGTTGCCGTTGTTGATGATGTTGTGTTGTTGTTGTTGTTGTTGATGATGATGATGATGATGATGTTGTTGTTGTTGTGATGATGATGATGTTTGTGTTGCTGTTGGTATTATTTGTTATAGTTGTTCTTGTTCTTATTTCTCTGGTGTCTGTAGTTCTTGTGGCCGCCGTTGCTGTTGCTGTTGTTCTTGCTGTATTTGCAGTTATTGTGGTTGTTCCTGTTATTCTTGAAATCGTTGTTGCTAATGCTGTTGCGGCTGATGTTGTGATTATTGTCACTGCTGCTGCGTTGATTATTGTTGTTGTTTTTATCGGTGTCGCTTTTGTCCTTGTTGCTGTTATTTTGTTGATTCTACTGTTGGTATTGCTGTTGTTGTTGCTGTTGTTGTTCTTGTTGCTGTTGTTGTTCTTGTTGCTGTTGTTTTTGTCGTTTCTACTGTTGCTGTTGCTGTTGCTGCTGTTATTGTTCCTGTTGATGCAGTGTTTTTTAATTGCTGCTACTGTTGTTGTTGCTGCTGCTGTTGTTTTTTTGCGCTCCTTGTCATAGTTTCCGTTGTTATTTTGTAGTTATTGCTGTAAAGTGGTTATTCTTAATGTTGTTCCTTTTTCTGCTTTTGTTGCTGGTACTGTTGATGTTGTTGTTATTACATTTATTGTTGCTGCTGCTCCTGTTGGCTTTTGTATGCTTTCTTTTCATTCCAGCAAAACCTTTCTTTCCAATTTCATACGAAGGCATGTCCATAACTTAGAAAACCAGCTTCTACCAGCCGCTATGGCAAAGTGGTTAGCGTCGCGGACTACCGGCTGGGAGGTCGTTGGTTCGAATCCCATCAGAGTCGTGAGGGTTTTTCTGCCCCGACCGGCTCTTACCCAGAGTTGAGTTTGCTGCGGACTCAATTGGGAAGATTGGGATCACACAGTCGAGTTGCATCCACTTAATGGATGCGTTGCTGAAAGTGTTGCTCAAATTTTCTGACCAACACTACAGGTGCCTGTATCTCTCGGGCCTGGTTGACGCCGGGATATGTTATGAAAGGAAGCGTAGAGTACAGCCCTGTCATGTAGTCTCAGACCGAAATGGAAATCCGTAGTATCATCTTAATCATCTTCATTCTCATCGATCAGCATTAAGTAATTTTGTTTAAAAAAAAAAACTAGCTTCTGGAAAAGTTGTTAGCGTAACACCCTTACATTGAAGAACAGGTAACCAAGGTTTTCATGCCATCCCCTCTCCTTGGCCACCATCTCCAATCCTCTTCCTGCCCTCCTCTCCCTCCCTTTCAAGCACACAGAAAGAACACACACACACACGCGCGCGCGCGCGCGCGCCCGCACCGCACACACACACACACGCTTAATTCATGGGCCCATCCTCATTGTGTATTTTGCATACAAGTCCATCGAAGAATGTATGAAAAATCCCTTTCTAATGAATTAAAGAAAACAGGACGAATATATAAAACAGCACAGTCTACTGATGCAAAATCTGTCCTAATTCTCAAATTCCGTCTTACACATTGATATCTCAGTTTAGTTGACTACTGACACTAATAATGCCAATTACTTCATATTCTATATATTCCAGCTTTTAGTAATTGTTTCTTTTTTTTAATGAAAACCATTTTCTTGTAAACTTTTCTTTTGCTCAACTAACTGTATAGTCAGAATTCGTCAACTGAATCCCTCTGTTTCATAATTTTATGAAGACTATCAGACTTAGTTTAATACTCCGCAGTTTTACGTTAACATATATGATCGTTTCTTGAATGAGATATCAGTTGTATACTGGTGCATACACCCAAACGTAATCAATCTTTCGATTACATAACATTAGCACTGTTATTACAAGTTCCATCAATCCACTCTTTTGAACCTGTTCAGGACTATAAACAAGTAGGATAAGTCCTGCTCTTCATAGAAAAACCTAACACGGAGTACTTTAATTCAAGACTGGCACAGTCTTTTAAACGTGAATAAAGTCAAACATATACAAATAATCTAATAGTTTGTGGAGGGAGGGAAACAAGCGCAGACCAACAACTTCTCCATCATCACAATAATGACTTGGCAAAGATTTGAACGTAAAGGGGGCCGGGGTGTTCGAAAATACAGAAAATGGGAAACATCAAATATCTAAGTTGAATTATAAATATGACAAATTTTCACTGGCTGCATAAGAAAACCATTGCAATCGCTCTCGAAGGCAAATCTATTTGTATTCCTTGCTCCTAGGGCGTTCGTCCGCTGTCCTGTTGGCGTCAAATAGAGACATACCACAGTC
>JADBJO010009855.1:17500-22500 GCA_016801955.1 Conus betulinus
GCCTTGCTACATGACACAAAGTTCATGTCGTTGTTCAGTTGAGGCCGAGAGAGTAGGGGTGGGGGATAAATGTGGGGGCGGAGAGGGTGGGTTGGGGGAGGTGGGACTGTATTTCCCAGGTGGAAGGGGGAGATTCAACTGAACGTTATCATTTTTTTTTTCCACGATGTGTGTAGCTGTCCCATCTGCTGTGTTCTTTCCATGGATTCCTCTATCGCTGAGCATTCCGGTTCCCGCCATACGCAGTCATATCCCAGTTTCCCCCCCGGTCGCAGTTCCAGTACCACAGTCTGCAGGAAGCAGTCTATTTCAAGTGGCTTTGAGGCAACCCAGCACAAGCAACACCGCATCGCTACCAAGTCAGTTCAAAGCTGTCCAGTGGTGGCTGCCCTGGTCCAGTGGACGCAGGACGACTCAGCCCACTGCTGACAACAGTGATGTAACTGTGGAGCCAGTGAGTCTCCCTCAGGACGAGACTCAGAGCCCACTGACAGGGATGTAGCTGTGGAACCATCATGAGTGAGTCTCCCTCAGGAAGAGACTCGGCCCACTGACAGTGATGTAGCTGTGGAACCATCATGAGTGAGTCTCCCTGGAAGAACCGGCCCATGACAGTGATGTCTGGAACCATCTGAGTGAGTCTCCCTCTGGAGAATGCTGCACGTCAGTCCCACGGTTCTCGTGAACTTGACGACTGCTTTGATACCAACTCCTCACGGGCATGGACGCAGAGAGATCCAACGGGTCACTGCTAGAGCATCGCATGAAAGGTCACAGAAAAATATATGTATGTTGATGTTCAGCGAGAGGGGTGTGGACGATGAAGAAGACGCTGCGGAGTTTCATTCTGGTCTGAAACTACATGAGGAGCTGGTGCTTCTTTACATGATATAACCCTTGCATCAACCTGGTTTCAACCGGTATCATCCAGGCCCGAGAGATACAGACACCTACGGTGTCGGCCACGACATCTAAGCAGCACTCTCAGAAATTCACCATGAAGTCGAGTTCCAGTCATGCTGTTGAAGTCCACAGCGCACTCAGCTCTGGGTCTCAATCGGCCGAAGCCGAACAGTCTGTCACATAAATCTTTCTGCTAGGACTCGAACCCAGGATCTCCCTGCCCTCAGAAAGGCGATACCAACTACTGCACCGCGGTGGCTGGTATCAGCATTACACAGTTTCTTCGCCACCATCAGCACTACTTCCACTTACATTAATACGGGTTAACTGAACAGTACAGCTGACCATTCTTGATGTTGATTTAGATTGTCTCCCCTGCATGATTTTGAATCCATAGATACACAGTGCCTATGGTGTCATTTCTCTTTCTTTCCATGCATCTATACGTTTATTTTGGAACATTTTTTCTAATTGTATTTTCTTCCCATTTTCGAGGTTCTTCATTTCTCTGAGTGCCTTGGTGCGATTTGGGGTTCTGATTGTCTCCCGAAATGACACCATAAGAGCTGTATGTCTAGGGATTCAAAATCATACAGGGGAGACATTTCTGTGTCAACGTCAAGAATGATCAGCTGCACTGTTTAGTAACCCGCATGGTGTGAGTGGAATGACAGTACCATAGAATTACATGTGGTTTGTCTCTCTCCAGATAAAATGTTTAAACTTGCTCCTAGGAGGAACACTGGCCCATGGGCGACACACTATCGACAAAACGTAATCGAAAGTGTTCGGAGTCAACAGAGTTACCCGACAGTTGATGAATTCTAAGTGAGAGCGTGCACTAATGTACGTTTGAGTGAGTACCAGCGTGTCTTTGATTCAGACTCTGTGAGTATGTCCCAAACGTCATTACGCACGGAGAAACTGAGCACGCGGAGACATTCATTATAGAACATATAAACCATACGCGCTTATTTGTACACATACATACATGCGCGCTATCGCTCAAAATAAAATGACGTATGTGCGGATAACAACACACTCATAAGCACACACATATAAACAAGCATATACAAATATACGCATACGCTAAAGCGTGCGCCAACGTGTTGTGTCACTTACACAGCATAAAGGCATACATACAAGCGCACCCACACACAGACGGATACGTTACTCTTACGTGCACGCACATCAACAGACGTTGAGACTTTTTGGAAGCGTGTTGATCGAGAGCTACGAGTCCTGATCATTAGCGGAACGTACCAGTAAGGCTACGTGTCCATAGCTCTGTACAGCCGATTAATGACCAGTCTATCGCTGCGCCTGTCTCTCTGTGCGTGAATATATGTCTATTTTTACTTTGGATGATGTTGTGTAGTCCCTAGTCTGTGTTTATCTCTTCTCATCAACGGGCAAGAGAAAGGACAGGAGAACGACACGTTTTACCGTTGTCAAATACATATCTCTCTCTCTCTCTCTCTCTCTCTCTCTCTCTCTCTCTCTCTCTCTCTCTCTCTCTCTCTCTCTCTCTCTCTCTCTCTCTCAGTAACATACTCTCTCTCTCAGTAACATACAATAAGATATTTGGTACTTTTTTTGTGTCTAATAATGGCATTGCAAAACTGGACACGAATTGCGACTTTGATCAGACTTTTTTTTTGGTCATAGACAACACAAAGCAGTATTCCTACCCTACTCCCCCCCCCCCCCCCACCCCCCCCCCCCCCCCCCCCCGCCCCCCCCTGTCCCAGGAGAAGAACAACCTTTTTGGAAATATATTGCGTCGTGTTTTTTTTTTGTTTGTTGTTGTGTTTTTTCCTTGTCTGTAATCTGTTACATCTTAAGAGGACCTGTTTATTGGAAATCCACTGGTCTGTTTCGTATTGTACGTTAATTAAGCATTATTTTCGCATCCTGTTTTTTGTATGTTCATTTGCATTTTGACTTGATTTGTGTAAAGTTGCAGTCAGTTTCAAGGTCCGTCTCTCAACGGGAGGGGGGAGGGGGGGGTCCACACAAAGGGTCAACACAATAGCTTTCTACCCCGTTATCCAAACCAGATAATTTTTAGTAACAAACGCTGTTGGTAGACCTGTTTTCTCGTAATGTAAGAGCTTTAAGCTATTTCTGGTTGATTTCGACGACTAAATATGTTGAAAACGATTTGAGCCGATCGAAAACTGGCCAGACATAGATCACCATTGTTATCATTATTGTATCTTTTGCCCAGAGGTCAGACTGGTAGGCCTGAATGTCAACATCCACAGCATTCTCACAGAATACTGTCTTTACCGAAGAGTTTTGCTTTTTTTATCTGCAGTCTGTCAGCTTGTCTGTCTGTTTAGCAAGGTTCAGCGGCAACTTCGTGGCGTCGGAAGATAGTTTGCTTTGGGGACGTCAGCCCGAACTGACGGGCACTTGGACAAATGTACTACTGTAGCTCATCCTTCACATTTCATGAAAGCAAAAGCATAGAGGGGAAATTGGAGAGGGCGGGGAGGGGAGAAGGATTCTCATCGTAAGCTCTGTGTGTGTGTGTGTGTGTGTGTGTGTGTGTGTGTGTGTGTGTGTGTGTGTGTGTGTGTGTGTGTGTGTGTGTGTGTGTGTGTGTGTGTGTGTGTGTGTGTGTGTGTGTGTGTGTGTGTGTGTGTGTGTGTGTGTGTGTGTGTGTGTGTGTGTGTGTGTGTGTGTGTGTGTGTGTGTGTGTGTGTGTGTGTGTGTGTGTGTGTGTGTGTGTGTGTGTGTGTGTGTGTGTGTGTGTGTGTGTGTGTGTGTGTGTGTGTGTGTGTGTGTGTGTGTGTGTGTGTGTGTGTGTGTGTGTGTGTGTGTGTGTGTGTGTGTGTGTGTGTGTGTGTGTTCCAAATTCTTGTAATACCAGGGGGACGGGGGGGAGGGGGGGCAGTAATGGAGAGAGGGTACGACTCCCATCGACAAAATGTTCATATCGGCTGTATGTAAAACTGTCTCTCATCTTCCAAGTTCTTGTAAAAGTAGGGAAAAGGAGGGGGGGGGGGGGGGGGTATTGTACCATGCGTCCATTGTGTTTGTTTTACCACATAAGCAAACTGGCGCCATCTAACCATCCATCTGATGCAATACATTACCGCTAATATATCTCGCCAAAATATCAATCAGGAACACATCAACATTGCCATGCCCTAAAGTGTAATGTTTCCCCAGCTCTGTCTCCTCCTCATCACCTTGGCTTCAGATATATGGGGGGGGGGGGGGGGGGGGGGGGGGGGGGGGGGGGGGGGGGGGGGGGGGCAGAAGGTGAGGGGCATGATGGTTCAGCCCATCCCACCCCACTCCCCCTCCCACCCCCTTTCCCATTCCCCTCCTCGCGCTTCCCTGCATCTATAAAATTGAAAAAAAAACGCCGTCCTTCACCGAAGTGTTCGTGTCCAGTGCCATCTGTCGGCATCTGTGTATGTTAGTAGGATTATGCCAGAACTCAAAGACTGATATCAAGGAAACTGGGTGGGAAGATTAAGTGTGGTGTTAGATCGAAGTCCAGGAATGTTGGTACGGGTTCTGATTAAGAAAAAGGGACCATAGACACGTTGGGCCTTGGCGAAGATCTCTATTAGCCCCAGCGCTCTTTCACTGTAAAAGGAGCCCCAGTGCTCTTTCACTGTAAAGGAGCCCCAGTGCTCTTTCACTGTAAAAGGGACCATAGACACGTTGGGCCTTGGCGAAGGTCTCTGTTAGTCCCACTGTTAGTCACTGCGTTTTTTTTGTTTATTCCTATGTCTCTGCGGGCAGGCGCTGTTGCTCCTCATCACGTGTCTTGCATAAACATGCTGATATGTGATGGAGAATATTTTCTTTGAACCAGTTGTATTTGACGACAAAGACTCTACCATTTTCAAGATATACTAAGGTGGCACGTGTGTGTGTGTGTGTGTGTGTGTGTGTGTGTGTGTGTGTGTGTGTGGTGTGTGTGTGTGTGTGTGTGTGTGTGTGTGTGTGTGTGTGTGTGTGTGCAGGGGTCTGCACCCTCCCCTGGCGGCCGGTGCTGAAGCTGGACGAGCTGGGCAATGTGGTTCACGGCAGCATGGAGGAGCTCCGCAGCCTGGCCCTGGGCGCCAACATCT
>JADBJO010009855.1:27500-42500 GCA_016801955.1 Conus betulinus
CTTCTTTCTCTTCTTTCTTCTTCTTCTTCTCTTCTTCTTCTTCTTCTTCTCCTCCTCCTCCTCCTCCTTCTTCTTCCCTTCTTCATTTCTTTATCTTCTTCTTCTGCCTCGTCGTCGTCGTCGTCGTCCTCCTTTCCCTCCTCCTCCCTCCTCCTCCTTCCTCCCCTCCTCCTCTTCTTCTTCTTCTGCTTCTTCTGGAATAGATGCACAGGGAAAGGAGTTCCAGTGCGCAGGTACAGTTCCGACATTTTGTACACATGCCACAGTCATAAATGTATCATACACATTCTCAAGTCAAGGGCATCATGTACTTTGCAGAAAGCAATATCATACATACGGTCACATTTTCATACGGTTCTTATGTCATTCTGTTTAGGCTTCCAGGTCGCCTGATACAATGTCAACTAGGGGGAAAAGTATGCAACCCTTACTGTTAATTCTCTACCAGTTTGATGTATGAGAAGCATCTTTTATGATCTGCAAAAATCATCTCCATCAAGCGCACTTTATTTCATGTCTATGAGCCAGCTATTTTAGAAACGTGTTTAGATTAGGCTTTATTTGATTAATTCTTACGTTCATTGGTAAAATGTTACCTATGAAGAATTTGACGTCAGTCTAGTTTTATCTTTTACATCAGTGCCAAAACGGCACTATGTCCGCAATAAAAAAGAGAGTTTTTCACAATGCGAAACTTAATTTCTGATATATTTTCCAAATTCTTTCCAGAAAACGCATGAAAAATGCACAGTACCACAGGTGGCAGATATACGTCATACTGTGTTACAGAAATTACACCTGTCACTATCATTTATATTGTTTCATGGGTCGGAGGGCAACGAAGATAACACCATGACCTCAGCTGAACCAAGCACAAAATGAATCCCAAAAATGGTATCCTCACAATAAAACGTTTGAACACACCAGCCGCCGCGGCACTGCACTTACAACTGTGGGCTGTGAGGTTGTGGGTTCGAGTCCCATCTGATTCATTTTATTTGTGAAATTTTTTTCCCCGTGATGAGCATTCTTTTAACCAGAGATAAGTGTGCTGAGAAACCTCGCAGTCCATTTTCATCCACTTCGTGGTGGTGTCACTGAGAGTGTTGCTCAAATGTTCAGACCAACACCGCGGGTGACTGCAATCTTTCGGGCCTGGTTGACGCCGGGGATACCCTAATAATTAAGAATGGAAACACGCAGTGCAGCCCTGCCAGGAAGTGTCAGACCCAGAGACGGTAACTCTCCCTTGATTCAACTGTATTGTGTTCATCCTCACTGAGAATCATGATATGTCTCCAGTAATGTGGGACTTCATGCCCTCTTTTCATGGCGACGTCAGCTTCGATTTCCTCTCCACTGCTACGCCCTTGGTAAGTTCATGTCAAATCCGCTGTTATCAGCAAGTTCATTTAAGATCGTCGTGGGATCAACACGGCGTCGCCCGGCCTGGGGAGTGGGACACGCACTCATGCGGACTCTGTGGCTAAACTGTAGTTGTTGTCCGTAGAAGCTGCGTTTTGTTGCTAGATCAGAACAGTCACGACTGAAACACCGAAGTGCTTCGGCAGCAGAGCAGAGCCTCTTCTGGTAGGTTACCTCACGACTACACACAGGGTGTGGCTGTGTATGGGCGAGCCCAAATGAGCCGTGAGGAGTCATAGCACTAAAAGGAGCTCAAAAGACAACACAGCAAAATCAGCCAACCGGCCAGCCAATGAACCATTCAGCCAAAAGTACCAACCAAACAACGAGCCAGCCAATCAGCCAAGTAACCAACCAGTATACTGACCTACCGACTAATCAAGCAAGCAACGAACTAAACAACGAATCAACCAACCACCAACCAACTGGTCAAGCAGTTAATCAAGCAAGCAACCAGCCAGTCATCCCATCCAACCAGTCAACTAAACAAAAACAGCCAAACAGCCAACCACACAACCAACCATCCAATCCAACTGATTAATCAACCAGTCAACCAATCAACTGAACACCTAACCAACCAGCCAACCAACAAACAACTGATCAACAAACTAACCAACCAGCTAACCAACTAGCCAATCAACCAGCCAAGCAAGCAAACAAGCGACTAACCAACTAGACAACCAGCCAGACAACTGACCCACCAATCAACTTATCAACCAACAGCCAATCAATCAATCAACCAACCGAATAGCCAACCCCAATAGTCGAACAACTAACCAACCAAAAACCGACCGACCAACCGACCAACAACGAACAAACAACCAAACAACCAGACAACCAATCAACGAACCGACCGACCGACCGACCAAGCACCCAACCACCCACCCAAACAACCAACAAACAAAACAGCCAACAAACCAGCCAACCAACCAATCAGCCGAACAAGACCTAAAGCATGGTCATATATCCCTTAAGGATAGCTAAAGGTAGCAACTACCCACCCCCACTCTCCAAAAAAGAAAAGGTGAACTCACTCTCCCAAAGGTGGGCGTGAAAAGACAAGCAAAGACTGCACAGTATGCAAAGTTGAAAAACTGTATCCTTCTGTGACCGTGATGTTTACAATAACCGTTCTTTCCCTTTGTAACAGATTAATAATGTCTAAATCTAATCACATTTTGTTTTGTGAACCCGAAATTACAAAAAAAAAAAAAGTGAAAAAAAAGTCCCAGTTGAAAGTTTGAGGAAGTGCACATGACGTGGCGATTACAGCATCATTACACGTGTATGTCCAGACCACTACCTACAGACTGATCCTGCACGCACACATAGCTGAAAAGAAGCATGGCATGGTCTCTCTCTCTCTCTCTCTCTCTCTCTCTCTCTCTCTCTCTCTCTCTCTCTCTCTCTCTCTGT
This sequence comes from Conus betulinus, assembly GCA_016801955.1. Classification (NCBI taxonomy): domain Eukaryota; kingdom Metazoa; phylum Mollusca; class Gastropoda; order Neogastropoda; family Conidae; genus Conus; species Conus betulinus. The sequence continues at coordinate 30,342 of JADBJO010009855.1, forward strand.
GTGTGTGTGTGTGTGTGTGTGTGTGTGTGTGTGTGTGTGTGTGTGGTGTGTGTGTGTGTGTGTGTGTGTGTGTGGTGTGTGTGTGTGTGTGTGTGTGTGTGTGTGTGTGTGTGTGTGTGTGTGTGTGTGTGTGTGGTGTGTGTGTGTGTGTGTGTGTGTGTGTGTGTGTGTGTGTGTGTGTGTGTGTGTGTGTGTGGTGTGTGTGTGTGTGTGTGTGTGTGTGTGTGTGTGTGGTGTGTGTGTGTGTGTGTGTGTGTGTGTGTGTGTGTGTGTGTGTGTGTATGTGTGTGTGTGTGTGTGTATGTGTGTGTGTGTGTGTGTGTGTGTGTGTGTGTGTGTGTGTGTGTGTGTGTGTGTGTGTGTGTGTGTGTGAGTGTGTGTGTGTGTGGTGTGTGTGTTGTGTTGTGTGTGTGTGTGTGTGTGTGTGTGTGTGTGTGTGTGTGTGTGTGTGTGTGTGTGTGTGTGTGTGGTGTGTGTGTGTGTGTGTGTGTGGTGTGTGTGTGTGTGGTGTGTGTGTGTGGTGTTGTGAAACAAAAGAGCTGATGTTTAAAAAAAAAAAAAAGGATAATCACTGATTAGTATGCATGAAATTTTCGTTTTGCTGTTCAGTTAAATATTCTTATACGAACTCACTCAAGCACTCAAGCCTATGACAAGTGGCTAAGTCACAAAGTTTGTTATTCTGTTGAACAAATAAGCAGTGCTGGGAAAAGAAGTGCAGACCAATAATTCCTCCATCGTGATTACAATGACTGGGGAAAGTTCTACACAAGAAAGAAAGAAAGAAAAAAGGTGGATGGGTTGTGAAAGAAAGAAAACGGGTACCAAAATAAAATTAGTGCGTTAGATTACAAATATAAAATCCTTCACTCTGATTGTGTAGGCCCTCTCGAGGTGTCTAATAGAGATATGCCACAGTCTATACTTATGTAGTATTCTCATCACCCAGAGCTTAAAAACGAAAAGCAGCCACTGTGAATGGTAGAAAAGTAAAACATCAAGAAAGCGCTGTAAAGGAAAGAAATTGCTAGAAGAGACATGAATAGAGGAGAGAGGGATTTGGGGACCTATGTTTGAGGATCCATGAGAGGATTCAAGGGAGGTAACAGTTGTCAACAGTCAGAATGGTCAGTTCAGTGTCAGACCAGTACTCCCCCCCTACTCAAATTTCCCCTGTTTAATACTTATATCCTGCCAGATAATCCTCCCGCTTGCCTGTGGCATGTGTGTCTGTGCATATGAACATGGTCTTTAGTCATGGTATGGCGAAAATATCTTTGGGAAGAACTGTCTTTCGTTACCCCATCCCCCCAAACAAGAGCTTCTTTCTGGTGTGGGCCGGGGAGTATCGAGCGGTGGGGGGGGAGGGGGGGGGGGGGGGGGGTCAAGCACAGTGAATATTAGACAGGGGAACTACTGAGAAGGGGGGAGTATTGATAGGGGGAATGTCGAGCAGGGGGAGGGGGGGGGGGGGGGGTTGTCAAGCACAGTGAATATTAGACAGGGGAACTACTGAGAAGGAGGGAGTATTGAAGGAGGGAATGTCGAGCAGGGGGGGGGGGGGGGGGGGGGGGGGCAGTCAAGCACAGTGAATATTAGACAAGGGGACTACTGAGAAGGGGGGAGTATTGATAGGGGGAATGTCGAGCAGGGGGAAGGGGGGGGGGGGGTCAAGCACAGTGAATATTAGACAGGGGAACTACTGAGAAGGGGGGAGTATTGATAGGGGGAATGTCGAGCAGGGGGGGGGGGGGGGGGGGTCAAGCACAGTGAATATTAGACAGGGGAACTACTGAGAAGGGGGGGGGGAGTATTGATAGGGGGAATGTCGAGCAGGGGGAAGGGGGGGGGGGGGGTCAAGCAAGTGAATATTAGACAGTGAATATTAGACAGGGGAAACTACTGAGAAGGGGGGAGTATTGATAGGGGGAATGTCGAGCAGGGGGAAGGGGGGGGGGGGGGGGAGTCAAGCACAGTGAATATTAGACAGGGGAACTACTGAGAAGGAGGGAGTATTGATAGGGGGAATGTCGAGCAGCGGGAAGGGGGGGGGGGGGGGCAGTCAAGCACAGTGAATATTAGACAGGGGAACTACTGAGAAGGGGGGAGTATTGATAGGGGGAATGTCGAGCAGGGGGAAGGGGGGGGGGGGGGGGGGGGGGGGAGTCAAGCACAGTGAATATTAGACAAGGGGACTACTGAGAAGGGGGGAGTATTGATAGGGGGAATGTCGAGCAGGGGGAAGGGGGGGGGGAGTCAAGCACAGTGAATATTAGACAGGGGAACTACTGAGAAGGAGGGAGTATTGATAGGGGGAATGTCGAGCAGCAGGGGGGGGGGGTGGGGGGGGGGGGGGCAGTCAAGCACAGTGAATATTAGACAGGGGGACTACTGAGAAGGAGGGAGTATTGAGTATTGATAGGGGGGAATGTCGAGCAGGAGGAGTATGGAGCTGTGGGTGTATTGAGCAGGGGGGGGGGGGGGGGGGGGGGGGGGATATATTGTTACGCTCCCGTCAGATCAAGAGTTTAATAACCCGATCATTGTCATTCACATAAGAGCTGACAGCATCTAAGAACTGTGGAGAACAGCATTTACTTGGATCTCCTAAGAAATGCAATCTCCCATTGACTGGCCAGGCAATGTTCTGTTAAACAAATTGATAGTGGAGGGCGGGGCGGAGGGGGGGGGGATTACAGGCTGACAATTCTTCATCATAACGACAATGAATCCAGTGGAAGCCCAGATCACCAGTGAAGGACAGAACAGTGAAATGAGAAGAAAGGACTGTAAGGAAATAAGTTGCTGGAAAACAAAAATTATCATGTAAAGAGAAACAAATAGAGGGAGACAAATTTTGAGCCAATGCCTGAGGATCTATTAAGGACTACAAGGGAGCTCAGAAGCTGTCAACGGTCAGAGTGGGTCTGCCTTACAGTTTTCATAACCGGAGCACTGTCAGCCACATCAGTGCTGACGTTACCTAAGACCTGTGGGGAACAACCCACATTTGGATCTCCTAAGAGATGCAATCTTCCACGGATTGGCCAAATCATAGTATGTGTGGGGTAAAAAGAAAACAAACAAAAAAGCGCAGGGTAACAATTCCTCAATCATCAATGCAGTGACTTAGGAAAAATATTTTATTTTAAAAAGGAAAAGAAAAAAAGGTAGGGTTTGTGACAGAACGAAAATGGCAATGAAAAAAAAAAAAAAGAGGACGTTTGATTACAATTTTGAAATGCTTTACTCCCAGCATGATTATGGGAACTATGTTCATTTATTCGCCAAAACGCTATAATTAACAGACATACTGTTTTTGCCACAAAACTGGTTTCAGTGTTCACACTATAATCATTATACGATTGAAATAAAAAGGGGAAACATTCACAGAAACCATGTTCTGGCACAAATTGTCCTGTCAGAACATGTTAAAGTAGTTTTTCTGAAAACACACACACACACACACACACACACACACACACACACACACACACGTCTTTTGCAGACTGACACACAGCAATACATATAAAATCACTCTCCAGCAGCATAAGGGACTACCGTCCGTCATGAAAACGGAACCCTTTATATTTCCTGCTCAGAAGCCTTTCGTCTACTGATTAAAAACAACACCTCAAAGCAGCCACCAATGGGTATAAAAGTATAACAAAATGAAAGCGCTGTAAGGAAATAAGTTGCCGAGAAACTAAAATCATGATGCCAAAAGTACTAAATGCAGGGAGAAAATCTTTGGGCCTATCCCTGATGATCCTTTGTAAGGATGCAAGGGAGTTAACAAGTAGTTTATCATTCTGTAACTACATAAATTCGACTTTTTTTTCTGAAGATGAGACAAGTGTATTCTATCTCCTGCATATTTTTACAATGTAATGAAGGGGACTGACGTTTGTGTGGCTGATTATTCATCTCACTTCCAGCCTCAAAAAAATCAAGAGCGTTCATGCATAAATGCGAGCGAAACAGCTGTGTAACTTGAAATTTGATTTGAATTGTCAGAAACTGTAAAGTATACCTTTATGGAAAAAAAAAAAGAGAAAAACTCTCTGCTAGGGTAAAAAATGCAACAACAATCACTAAAAAAAGGCATTTGAGCTTCAACAAATTTACTATACATACAATCTCAGCTCATTTTCGCTGTCAGGAAATGTGGATTTTCTGTCACTCATCAAACTGTGCATGGACATCCATCTCCCCATATGTCAGCTGCTTTGTCACGGCTTGGTATAAACCATCTGTATGCTAAACTTGTGGGCTTAGAAATAATACACAAGAAAAGAATCACTATCAGCATTTTAGGCAAATGAAACAAACTGCAGCGTTACCGGAACACGACGAAAAAGCACAACAATTTCTTGTCCTGTTTTGTGTCGTGCATTAAAACTGCGTTACTTCACACTTTGTTTTGCGTGCGCTTCTGCTTTTTCGTCGTATAGCATTTTATTAAGGGACGCAACCGCTGGACGCTTAATCGGTGTGAAAAAAAAAAAGAGAATTTCCTCCCTTTGTCAGGCAGTTGCTGTTGTTTTTAGTGTTGCAGTTGTTAACATTTCGATAGAGTCCAAAATGAATTTCTAGCCGCCTGTTGATTTGATTTTCGAATGTTAAAGGGTTGTTTAAGCTGAGAAACGAAACAGGGAAATGAAAAGAAAATAAAAAGAAACGTATTAATCAAGGGAAAAAAATCGAAAGATGATTAAAAGTTCAAGGTTTCAAAGAACGCCTGTTCGCTTATGGTGGGAATTTCTGGCTGCAGTTAGCGGCAGTCCCAGTTAGCTAGGCTAAAGAGTCCTCAAATTCTTTTTGGTGAAACAACGGAGTGTGTTCCCTTATGGACTGACTTTAAAAGGAAGGAAGCAACTCCACTCCTATCCCCTCTCCCCCATTATTTTTTCCCCCCCCCCTCTCTCCTCTCTCCCCCCCCCCCCCCCCCCCCCCCCCCCCCCCCCCCATCCCTCCTCCGGCAGCCCCCCCCCCCCCCCCCCCCCTTCCCCCACTGTGTGACTTTGCGGAACATTTTCTCAGTGTACTTATTAATGCAAAGAAATGTGACTGCATCTCCCTTGTCATGATTGTTGATGATATGGATGCGATGGCCTCTGAACGGAGAACGTTGGAAGACTAATGATGTCAAAACTTCATCAACTTGTCATTTATTCATTCACCAGCTGCCGCTCCCCCTCCTCCAAACCACCCCCTCTCACATTCCCTCTCTCCCTCCGCCCCTCACCCCCACCCCCCCCCCCACCTACCCTCTGTTCCTTCCTTCTCAGCCCAGTCCCCAATTCCTTGTCTTCCCCGTCCCTCTTCCCCTTCCCCTTGTCCCACCCCCAGGCCCCTCTATCCCCTGTCCTCCCCTATCCACCCCCTCCCTTTTCTCTCCCCCCGTCTGCCCTTCCCTCTTCTCCACTCTCAGGCCCATCTCTCTCTCTCCTCCCATTCCCCTGTCTCCCCTTCCATGCACCTATCCAAGTTCGCCCTGTTCCCCTTTCTCCGTCATATCCCTTCCCCCTCCCCCCCTCCCCCTTCATCGTATGAGAGAGAGAGAGAGAGAGAGAGAGAGAGAGAGAGAGAGAGAGAGAGAGAGAGAGAGAGAGAGAGAGAGAGAGAGAGAAGAGAGAAGGAGAGAGAGAGAGAGAGAGAGAGAGAGAGAGAGAGAGAGAGAGGAGAGAGAGAGAGATTGAAAAATAGGGGGTTGGTAGGTGGTGACCCCTCCACTTAGCCCCCCCCCCCCCCCCCCTCCGCCCCCTTGTTCCCCTCTACCCCTCTCCGCCACCCTCAGTCCTATCACTTTCTTCCACTGTCACATGCGCTCCCACAAAACACACCATAAAACGTAAAAGGACGACGTGTTTAAATGCACACTAACATCAAGCCTATCGGCCAGGACACAGTGTTGGCACTAACTTTGTTTCCTCTTTTTTTACTTTTTTTTCTGGATGGGGTAGTTGATGGGATGGGGTGAGTTTCTGGATGGGGGTAGTGGATGTGGTGGGGTGGGGTGGGGTGTGGTGTGGGTGTGGTGGATGGGATGGGGGTATGTGTGTGTGTGTGTGTGTGTGTGTGTGTGTGTGTGTGTGTGTGTGTGTGTGTGTGTGTGTCACTCAGTGTGTGTGTGTGTGTGTGTGTGTGTGTGTGTGTGTGTGTGTGTGTGTGTGTGTGTGGACTCTGTGTGTGTGTGTGTGTGTGTGTGTGTGTGTGTGTGTGTGTGTGTGTGTGTGTGTGTGTGTGTGTGTGTGTGTCACTGTGTGTGTGTGTGTGTGTGTGTGTGTGTGTGTGTGTGTGTGTGTGTGTGTGTGTGTGTGTGTGTGTGTGTGTGGACTCTGTGTGTGTGTGTGTGTGTGTGTGTGTGTGTGTGTGTGTGTGTGTGTGTGTGTGTGTGTGTGTGTGTGTTGTGCATAGAGTTGTATTAAAGTGCATAATATAAAATGACCTAAATAGAAAGCTGTTTTATTGCATATGTAATGTGTATTTTTTTTAATTGATTGTGTTATGTTGCAAAAATCAAAAGACGTTGCAACATTGAATTTCACGTTTTCTGATAATAAAGGTGTTTGAATTGAACTGAGTGACCTGTTCTCGATTTTTTAAACTTCCCCACGGTTCATTTTGGCTCCCCCATACAGCGAGTTCTCCCGTGGTAGCCCCAGCATTGCAATCCTCAGGGAGCAATAAACATCAGGTCCGTATGAGATCACCCACCAAAGCAGACACTGCGTTGCTGCAGAATCGCGCTTAGTTGTGTTCGGTGGTGCCTGTTAGGGGCCCAACAGACACAGGATACCTCTGATTCAGCTTCTCTAGCAGACAATGAATGTGTAAAAGGCAAATGAAACAAACTGCAGCGTTACCAGAACCAGACGAAAAAAGCAGAAGAGCACACAAAAACAAAGTGTGAAGTAAAGCAATTTTAATGTACGACACAAAAACAGGACAAGAAATTTTCGGCAATATGCCTTCTTCAGCGATAAAAAAAAAAATAAAGCAGTGACAGACATTAACATGCGCAATACTCCCTTGTGAAGCCAAAGTGGTGAATGAAGCTGACAGAGGGACAGTGGGAGAGAGGGTGAGTTGAGTTCGAGGAATAGGGCACGAGGAAAAGAGGGTTAGAGTTAAGAGAGGAGGAGGAAAAGGGAGAGGGGGGGAGAGAGGGGGGAGAGAGGAGGGGAGGGGGGGAGAGAAAGAGAGGGGAGAGAGAGAGAGAGGGGGGGGGGTAGAAAGAGAGGGGGAGAGGGAGGGGAGAGAATGGAAATAGAGGAAGAATGGAGAGTGATAGAGAAGAGGACGGGGAGGGGAAGGAGAGTGAGAGGAGGGGGAGTGTGTGATTGTATGTGGTGGGGGTGTGTTGCATATGAATGAAATGAACGAGAGAAAACACAATAAATAGAATACAATATGCACAATGAATGTTTAGTTGAGACGCCACCATGCATGAGCTTTCCTTTTTGCATAGCTGGGAAGACGGGTTCACGGGTGTGAGAGTTAGCAGACGGCTAACCTTCGCATTGTAAACCCAACACGCTAATCAAGCACTCGAACATGCAAGTTTGAGGGTGGTATGCATATGGGCATATCTCTGAAATACGATAGATCAAAAGGTAGTCATGTATTGATAAATCAGAGGGAGAAAGGGGAAGTATACCAGGAAGCACTGTACTGCATGCTTTGTGGCACAGAAGTCGTGAAACATGATTTCGAGACAAAACAAGCGTGAAGATGGCGGTCCTTACGTTTTCCGAAGGATATACCTTTGTTGAAATACGTTTCCAAGCTATTTCGTGCGTACTTTCATTTACTCACATTGAGGCGGAATAGCTCAGTTAGTAGAGCGCCGGACTCATGATCCTGGGGTTGCGGGTTCGAATTTCGGTACAGGGGGATTTTTCCCTCGGAGTTAACAATGGTTCTGACTCCATTTCCCATACAGTCCTTCGAATGAGACTATAAACCGAGGTTCCGTGTGTGAACGCACGCACAATATCTTGCACACACGTAAAGTCCCATCACCGACTTTCGGAAGAGAAAGCGAGTTTGGCCGTTGGTATGGATGACACGCTACACATAGCATGCACCTTCCCCGAGATGGAGTACGGCTGTCTTAACGGCGGAAAAAAAAAAAAAAAAAACGGTCATAGAGACAAAACTCCACTACTATCTATACAGGCAGTGTCCGCAGGAGTATCAGTTTGCGTACGCAGAAAGAAAGAAAAGAATTTACCCACATGACTAGTTTGGCGACAAACACGTCTTGGTTTGGGAATCAGGAGCCAAAGAAGAGTGTGTCATGTAGACACGTGTCTGTGCGTGGCTTGAAAATCAAATCGCAGCCAGGGTGTCGACAGTCCCGCTTCCAATTACAGACATAGTGCCAGCTTTGTTGAGGACTGTCTGATTTCACGCTCACCTGACCTGCTGGATGTCAGATAGAGGGCTGAAAGGAAAGGCCTAAAAATGCAGTCAGGCGAATCTTACTGATATTCCATTCTCTTCACTTCCCGGACAATGGTGCTGCCGTGCTGAGGAAGCCAGCATTTTACTGTGATGTGCCCTTGATGTAAACAGCTTACTCCATTCTAAAAAACGATTAAATAAATGAATAGATACATAAATAAGTAAATAAACAAATGAACAGACAAATATTCTTTTTTTCCAAAATTGAGAAAGTTTGCTTCAGCGGATTTTTTGTTTTGCCTGAAAACATTGACATGTGGTATAGACCACAATCACGTGTGTGTGTGTGTGTGTGTGTGTGTGTGTGTGTGTGTGTGTGTGTGTGTGTGCGCGCGCGAGCGCGCGCGTGCGTCTGTGTGTATGTGTGTATGCGTGTGTGTTTGCGTGCGTGAGCGCGCGAGTGCGTGCTTGTGAAGTATAACCCACCAGCTGTCCCCTCTCACAACTCCTTTCCACCTCCACCACCACCCCTTCTTTCCACCTCCACCACCACCCCTTCTCCTTTCTACCGCCCACTCTCTCCATTTCTCCTTCTCTGCAGTCCCACCTTCCATGTTATTTCAGTGCCCTCGCTTTCAGCCGCTCGTCCTGCTCTTCCATACATAGCCACATCCAGGATGATCCTGCCAAAACCACAGGAATCACTAATGATCCGCAGCAGTCGTGAACTTCAACACAGCAGGGTTGCACTGTCACAGGGTTACTGTCATTCGGTAATGTTCAGTTCTGTAGCATCCGTTCTGAACCACCCTACATAAGAACATCACCACCTAAGCTTACTACGTATGCCTCCTACTGATAACATTATTTACATAGTATGTGAGCCAGTGTCAACGAGTGTCCCCCCCACCCCCACCCCGCCCCACCCCCCACCCCCCCCCCCACCCCCACCACACCCTCCCCCCCTTGGCTATGTGAAAACAACAGTCCATGACAAAATCCTGGTTATCCGTGTCAGACAGGTCAGCGAAGGTGAGTGTCGACGTTAAACCTGGATGCGCCTAACCATGAGAGTGAGTCCATCACACATGGAGAAGATGCTGTTTACATGGCGGGCCGTGAGAAAGTCTGACTTTGATGGAGTGGACTGTCTCTCTGTCCTGGCCTGCGGCTTGTCTGGCTGTTATGCCAATCAATCTTTTCCAATACCGTATCGTCTCCCTCCTTTCTTTGTATTCTGGACCGTTTTACGAAGAGCGTATGCCTTAAGCCCGTTTCTTAGGCGCTAGATGTCTTGCGCGAGAAACGAGTGTGCGAATTTCCGTGCGACGTCATCGTGAAGCAAAGATTTTGGCGAAGGATCGCTAACATGTATAGGGAGATCATAGCACGCAAGACAGTCGTGATAATGAAAGAGCTTTATTAACTGATGAAAATGACGGCTGATTGTGACCAGGGATAGTGAGTGACATCGCAAAGAATTATCACAAAGGCATGGAATTTCCATTATTTTTGCGCTAAAAATCACGACTACTTCGTCTTGATTTCGGTTTGTTCCACTCATATATTCAGTCGTGATGTCTTTCTTTTATTCATCTAACACTCAATCAAAATCCCTGGAAAGTTCAATCCAAAATGAAATTAATATTTGAAAAAAAAGGTCAGATCTAGTTCTATTTCATGTGTAAACAAATGAACATGCAGTGCTTAGGTAAAGAGAGAAAGAAAATATTTCTATATCACTAAGAGCCCCCCAAAATGATCGTATTAGCCTATCCTTGTGCGTTGTGTCGTGAAACTGTGTGTGTCAATTTAGCCGTTTGATGTTGACCATTGTCAGACTTCACATGCGAAAGTCATGATTTCATTGAATCAGTATCTAATTTGGGGTAGGGTGGTGGGAAGGAAAAACAAGTCAGTTTCCGCCTAGAGCCGTCTTTTTGTTGTTCTTTCGGACAGTCTCGTCGTCATTCTCTTGCGGCAAGATATCTAGCTTTTTCGCGCGGATAAGAAACGCAGCTCCTGTTGGCGCAGTGGCACAGCACCGAATTCACAGTCGGACATCACAAATACCTCTGACGCGCAACAAAGGTTTGTTCTTATTTTGTGCTATTGCTCCTCTTTCATCTTCTGTTTCCTTCAACTGGCATTACTCTCATTCCTGCTCCTCATCCACAGCCACACTGGCACATTGCACCGCAGCCCTGGCACCAGCAACTCACAGCGACCAGTCAACATCAAGTCTTCATCAGGCAACCCACCGGAGGAAACACTGCACTGCTGCCGAGTCACTTCGGTGGCGTTCAGAGGTGCCTCTTCTGAATCAACATAAGCAGGACACAGGCTATTAACCCCTTACGGACAATAATAAATACTTACTGGCGGGGCCAGCGTGGTTGAGCATGCCCCCTCTGGAGGGCGCCTCTACGTCTGTACAACGACATTCCCCATGAACTTGCTGACAGCGGCTACATCGAGGTGACCTCACCAAGGGCATAGACGTGGAGAGAAAATCGAAACCACAAAAGCAGGGCATAAAGGGAGACAAAAACTGAGACTTTTTTTTTTTAATGCTGATCGATGAGGATGGGGATGATGAAGATGATGCCGCGGAGAGTCATTCTTCCTTTACATACTAAAATCATGTTTTTGATTCTGACCACAATGTGCGAGCAGAAAAGCTGCATTATTTGCCGCTTTGATTGACTTAGCTTGCTTCGCTCGCCACACTCCTGATTGAGTTCATTTGACAATCTGATTGAGTTCAGCTGACAATCTGATTGAGTTCATTTGGCAATCTGATTGAGTTCAGTTGACAATCTGATTGAGTTCATTTGACAATCTGATTGAGTTCAGTTGACAATCTGATTGAGTTCAGTTGACAATCTGATTGAGTTCATTTGGCAATCTATCTATATGCGGCTGTTCTTTGTTCTACATGTAGTACAATACTTCATCTATAAATGTTCGCCTTCTTTGCAGAAGCAGCACTATATTGTCAGATTTTAATACAATGCTAATTGGTATTTATCAGAATGTTGTTACACAATATGATGTGTTTGTGTCTGTGCGCACGCAGCAGTAACTGTAACTATCGCAGTTTCATAGAAAATATAGAGTTTGTAATTTTGCCAACATCGCTGAAAATGTTTATTGGGGCATTTATCACCTTTATTGTGCGGTGACATCGCCAAGTAGGGAATGGCTTGGACGATTACGTCAATGTTTGTAGTTCTACCAATTCAGGTTGTGCTTGTGCTTGTAATGACCTCAGAAAATGTCAATTTTAAAATTTACTACTATTACTACTATTACTACTACTACTACTACTACTACTACTACTACTACTACTACTACTACACATACAGAACACACGCACACAATGTTAAAGTTTACTACACACACAGACACAGACACAGACACACACAGACACACAGACACACACAAAACACACACACACACTCACACACGCGTGCACGCGCGCGCGCGCGAGCCCGCACACACACACGCATGAACAGAGAGAGAGAGAGAGAGAGAGAGAGAGAGAGAGAGAGAGAGAGAGAGAGAGAGAGAGAGAGAGATCCAAAACGAAGCAGTAACGTGGGTTCATTTTGTTACACAAACCGGTCAAAAAATATTACTCGATCATTCATTTTCCATTAATATCTATGCTACACCATGTCCCACCATCGATGTCCGTCCCACATTTGGTTTGGCTTCCATCATTTCCTTTAGACATTTGGACCA
>JADBJO010009855.1:45000-47500 GCA_016801955.1 Conus betulinus
CGCATGAACGTTGGTCGATCTTCCACAAGAGTAGGCGAACGACTGAATCGACTCGCGGGTCAGCGCCTTTAACAACGGCAGGCAAGATGGATGTGTAACTTCGCCGTTGTTTCATGACTGTAGCCCAACGATGAACGCTTTGGGCAGTCAGGGATCTGTATTGCTGTCTGTCCTCTGGCACTGACGACGTTATCTATGTTACGAGTCCTGTCTTTTATTATTGTCCTTGCATGATTTCTTCGGCCTGCCTCTGGATCCACCCTGATCCTGAGGGGACACGTCTTACCTCCCTGATGGTCTTGGGGGGTCATGTCCAGCGACACGCCTGTGGCAGGCAAGCTTACCCTCCCTTGATCGCTGAGAGCAGGGAGTCTTGTGTGACGGGGCGTAAGTCGAGTTGCTGCTTGACTCGGTCATTTGTCCTGTGTTCCTTGTCGAAGAGGCGAAGAATCGATCCAAGGCATTCATTTTTGAACATCCAATTATTATCTGGTTCCTCGCCTGTGGTCAGTGTCCAGGTCTTACATCCATTGCAGAAAGACATACCACAACAACAACAAAATTTGGTGACTTGTCAGGCAAATGTACTCATTAACATTTGTCGGCTCTTGTAAGTTTTCGTTTAAGGTTTCTTTTGCAAGATAAACCAATTACGCTGTGTGCACTTTGCTGTCGGAAGTGTCGACGGGCACACACCTCTGTTGAGATTTGTAAGGTTGGGTGATACGTGTGTGTGCCGACTCCAGGGGATCCAGATCTGCTCCTTCACCGTGTGCCTTCACCCAGCTCTTCCTACGGACAGGGAAGATCGTTGATTACTTAACTAATCAGTTACGGCCCGTGAGCTTCCAAACTTTTTGTGTGTGTTTTATGTTTTGGCCTTTTTTTTTCCCCCAAATCCAGCTAAAGGCATCAAAAAACACCAGAAGTGTAAATACGAGAAAAGATGAAAACCTCATCACCCTCCGCCAGATATGATAATTTTAAAAAGGCATTTCTACAGCAAGGATGCTTGCTTGCAGAGCCGTGACCCCTGACAGCATAGCCGTGACTCCTGACAGCAGAACCCGTGACCCCTGACCCCTGACAGCAGAGCCGTGACTCCTGACAGCATAGCCGTGACTCCTGACAGCAGAGCCGTGACTCCTGACACAGCAGAACCCGTGACCCCTGACAGCAGAGCCGTGACCCCTGACAGCAGAGCCGTGACCCCTGACAGCAGAACCCGTGACCCCTGACAGCAGAGCCGTGACCCCTGACAGCAGAACCCGTGACCCCTGACAGCAGAGCCGTGACCCCCTCTGACAGCAGAGCCGTGACTCCTGACAGCATAGCCGTGACTCCTGACAGCATAGCCGTGACCCCTGACAGCAGAGCCGTGACTCCTGACAGCAAAGCCGTGACCCCTGACAGCAGAGCCGTGACCCCTGACCCTGACAGCAGAGCCGTGACCCCTGACAGCAGAGCCGTGACCCCTGACAGCAGAGCCGTGACCCCTGACAGCAGAGCCGTGACTACTGACAGCAGAGCCGTGACTCCTGACAGCAGAGCCGTGACCCCTGACAGCAGAGCCGTGACCCGTGACCCCTGACAGCAGAGCCGTGACCCCTGACAGCATAGCCGTGACCCCTGACAGCATAGCCGTGACTCCTGACAGCAGAGCCGTGACTCCTGACAGCAGAGCCGTGACCCCTGACAGCAGAGCCGTGACCCCTGACAGCAGAACCCGTGACCCCTGACAGCATAGCCGTGACCCCTGACAGCAGAGCCGTGACTCCTGACAGCAGAGCCGTGACTCCTGACAGCAGAGCCGTGACCCCTGACCCCTGACAGCAGAGCCGTGACCCCTGACCCCTGACAGCAGAGCCGTGACTCCTGACAGCAGAGCCGTGACTTTCTTAGTGATGCTGCTGAAGAAGCAGCGAGGGAGCCGTTGCAGTAGCTGACGGCGAGGGTTGGACAGCGAGCACACCCCACACGTCTTCGTCGCTGCTGCCTGCTGGGGCGTGGTCCCCAACTGTCTTGTGGCTCTTGTAGGACGGAACCTGGACTGGCCAGCTCGTGGGTATTGATGAACGAGTGGGGAACATTCGGTACACAACTTGCGGATATTTGGGGGGGGAAAAAAGACAATTAGTGTTTCTTGGGTGAAACAGTGAACGTTTTGAGAAAAGAAAAACAGAGCTTCTGTTTCTGTAGTGAAGAATAAAGAGAGAAAAAAGAACACTCGCAACTTGAGTGCCTTTTGAGATTTCACACACAGACACAGACACACACACACACACACACACACACACACACACACACACACACACACACACACACACACACACATTACAGATCTTCATCCACACGCGCTCGAGCAGAATCCTGATCCGCTGGCCAAAGACGATCGGCAACGTTGAACCATGGAACCAGATGCAGCGAAGGCTGCTAGAAGATGAAGCTGGAAGAAGATGGAAGGTGGATGGGGCCTGTGCCATGGGAACTGGCGTCACCA
>JADBJO010009855.1:52500-57500 GCA_016801955.1 Conus betulinus
TGTGCAGCCTGTAGATTAATTGTTCTAGAAAAAAAAACCTGGTTAGAGGAAGTGAGATGTCATCGGGTGGTAAATTTTGCTTTTAAAATGAGAGAGAGAGGGGGAGAGGGAGGGAGGGGGGGGGGGGGGGGGGTCTGGGAAAGAGTTTAATTGGGATTTAAATCTGTTATCTGTATACAAAGAAATATATGCTTGAGATTTTTTTTTTTAATCTAAAGAGAGGAAACGATACTGAAAATTGTGTGTGCTTTCTCTACAGAGAACTATGTTTCGGGGAAGGGGGGGGGGGGGGTAGCAACAAGTATTTTAATGAAAGGAATGCCCGTGAAAGTTAAATCTGGTATCCACAAAGTCTTCAAGGAAACAAGTACTTCAATGGAGAAAAATGTCACTGAAATGCAAAAATGCCATCGGTAGAGAACTCTGTTCCACATCGAAAGTATTTAAATGAAATTGGAAATGAAATGAGGCAGGGAACAGTAAACAAGTAGTGTAACTTTTGCTCCCATAAGAAAATCTAACACAATAACTTTTATTCAAGACTGGCACAGCCTTTTAAACTTGAAGAAAGTCAGACAAATACAAAGACGAACAATCTAATAGTGGGAGAAAAAAACAAGCGCATGACAACAACTCAGCTGTCTTCATAGTAATGACTTGGCAAAAGATTTGGACTTAAGGAGGAGAGGGGGGAGGGGGGTTTGAAGATGGAGAAACAAGGAACATGAAAATTAAGAAAATATATTACAGATGTGAAAACTCTTCACTAGCTGCATAAAGGAACCATCATAATCCCTTTCGAAGGCAGATATTTGTATTGCTTGCTCCGAGGTCTTTCGTCCGCTGGATCGGAACTCATCAGGGAGACACGGCTGGTTGTGTCTGCGCTCCTGGCGTCAAATAGAGACACACCACAGTCCATAATACCGTGGAGTTCTCACCACCAAGGGTGCAAAAAAAGAATCCAAAGCAGCCAGAGAAGGGTAGTAAATGAAAACAAACGAAAGTGTGGGGGAAAAAAAAAGTTGCTGACAAACTAAAGACATTATGCAAATAGTATAAAATGTAAGGGACAATCTTTGAGCCTACGCTTGAGAAATATTTAACTCGTTCATGACTGTGGTGCCTCGGGCTAGCTGCAGTACTCCTGGCCTGAGGCAGCGTAGCGGAATTGTTCAGAGAACTGGTCATGGGTCATAAAGTATCACCATGCTTTTCTTTGTGAACCGATTGGGTTAATTTTTTTTATATGACGGTAGAAGATAAATCAAACTTTAGTGTTACAAACTTGTTGTCATAGCAACCAAGTGGCAGCCGTATTGGAGGGTATATCCCTATGCACAGTAACAAGTTTGTACTGTTCTGACAGCGTATAAGAAGAAATCAAACACTCGTCCCCTTACCCACACACACAAGAAAACCGAAACTATCAGACAGCTAAAGACATTCACAGGGATCTGAAAGCCCACTTGCACAATCTTGATATTTTCAAAATGAAAACTCAGACAAAGATTACCACATGTGTATCAAATGAAGGCTGGCGACTGGGGATGGAAAAAGGGACTCGTTAAAAAGGGTATGGACTGAGAAAACGTGGATACGGATGAGTTTTGATCTTGGAGTTCGCGGCTATCAGTACACTCGGGCGTCGATGATGAGGAACACTCATCTCGAACTTTGTCTGCAGTGAGTTAAAGGGTAGGAATGTTATTGTAAGGTTAATTTGCAGTTTCCGAGAATGATGTCGCAGAACAGAGCGAGTATTTAAAGCAAAGAAACCTTACTGGAAAGTACACCTGCCATCTGTATATGTTCCAGACAAATAATGTGGAAGGTAAATCTGCTACTTGTAGAGCGCTGTATTCTAGCAAAAAAAGATTGTACCAGAACGGGGTGTTCTCGTAAGGAAAATTTGCTATTCAATAGAGAACTTTGTTCCAGAAAAATCGAGTAATCAAAGTAAGGGAATACTACTGGCCAGAAAAGATCGAGTATTGAAAGGAAGGGGATGTTACAGGGATGTAAATCATGTCTACAGACAAAGAAAACAATGCACCAGAAAAGAAACTTGTCTTTATGGGAAGGTCGTCTTCACGGGGCATAATCTACCATTTGTGTAAGCACATGAAAGAGTACTTCAGAAAAAGCAGCTTTATGAAAAGGGGTGATCGTTCATGGGGAGACACGGTTGCTAATTGCAGAGAGAAACAAGCGCATGTTCCTGAAAGAAGTCTTTAACTGAAGGGAGTCTGAAACAAGGGGTCAATCCGCTTTCTGTATACAAAAGAAAACATGTTCAAGAAAAAGGAAGCAAGTCTTATGAGAAAGGAATATTTCAATATTGAGTGGGGAAATCTACCGCTTGTAATCAAAGAAAAGTATGTTCCTGGGGGAAGGGGGGAGGGTTTCTAGAGAGAGGATGTCTTTGAAATAAAGTAAATCGGCTGGAAAGTAAAGCTGATAGTTATAGAGAATTATGTTTAAAAAAAATCTTTAAAAAGACGGAGGGAAGAAAATCTGGCATACATAGAAACAAAATACAATGTTCCACAAAACATTAGTTTTCACAGACAAGAAGTCCTTATTGAATGTGAATCTACTGTTTATAGGCGAAGAAATATATGTTTCAGAAAGCAAAGTCGTTAAAGGGAGGGAGTTTTTTAAATGGGAGGTAACTATCATATACAGAAAATGCAAAAAAAAAAAAAAAAAAAAAAAAAAAAAAAAAAAAAAAAAAAAACTTGAAAAAATTTAAGGGAGGCAGCCTTTTTGAAGATAAATCTCTTGTTATAGACTATCAATGTTTAAGATCAAGTTTATGAAAGAAGAGTCTGTAACATGAAGTGAATCTTCTTTCTATGCACAAAACATAATTATGTTCTAGGGAAAGATAAACAAGTTTTTTAGAATGGAGGGAGGGGGGGTCATATTGGAGCATAGTTCTTTTGTGTATACTCTCAGCAAAACATGTACCAGGAGTAAGGCTTCAAAGGAAGACGTCTGTCTAGGGAAGTATTCACTATCTATTGACACAGATAAAGTATGCTCCTGAAAAAAAAAACTACGTATGTAGAGGAAGAGAATCGTCATTGCGGTGTAAATCTGCTGTCTATACACATAAAAACCATGCTCCGGAAAAAAGAGAGTCTCTGAAATGAGGAAGTCTCTATACACAGGCGAGTCTGCTATCTTTTATTGATCTTCAATAAATGTTAGCAAACCGCCAAGAGAAACGTGGACAAACGAGTCACAAGACAAAACACGACGTGTTTGGACCTCATAGGTCTTCTTCAGGCAAGACACAAACAATTAGGACAACGAAAAGGAATTAATTTGTTACTTAGCTTAGATCTCTCCACTCTTCAGCGCAAGGTAGGCAGGCGTTTCCGCCTGCAGTCGTCTCACTTTGCAGCTTGACCTGCTATCTTTAGACAGAGAAAATTGTGTTTCAGAATTTTAAAAACTCTTTAAAGGGGGTGGGGGATGTTTATTTGGGTGGTCAATCTGCTATTTATAGGAAAAAAAATGTATTCTAGCGACAAAAAGCTCTTTAAATGCAGAGAGGTTTTATTGGGAAGGAAATGTATTGTCCGTAGACAAAAAAAATATTGAACAGACAAAGCAGGTTTTTAAAAGGATGGAATTTTTTTTTTTTTTAGAAGACAACGTGCTAGCTATGGGGGAAAGTTCCAGAGAAAAGGCCTTTATTGGGGACAGGAGTGGAATGCCTTCTTTGGGAGGTCTTCATTGGTCATTTTCACAGCCTTTGTTATGCTCCAGTTACTTCACCCCGCTCATTTGTATCATCTGCTGCTACTGATACTGCTGCTAATGCTGCTGCTGCTGCAGTTGCTGCTGCTGCTGTTGCTGCTGCTGCTGCTGCTGCCGCGGCTGCTGCTGCTGAGGATACTACTGTTGATGCCGCTACAAGAGCTACTGTTGCTGTAAGCGCTGCTACTTTTGCAAAGACTAGTGATGCTGCTGTGTGTTGCTGCTGCTGTTCCTGTTGTTACTACTGCTGCTGCTGCTAGGGCTGCTGTTGCTGTTGCCACTTGTGCTGCTACATACAGCTGCTGTTGCTCGTGTTGCTGCTGTGCTGCTCTCCTGCAATCTTTACTGCTGCTAGTGATATTGGTAGTAGTACTGCAACTAGTATACTACCATCGCTGCGACTGCTGCTACTACAACTACGACTGTTACTAACACTGCTGCCGCTGCTGACTACAACTACTTCTACTACTGCTACTGCCTCTCTAGTTCTGCTACCACTGTTGCTGTTCTGGTGCTGCTGTTGCTGAATTTTCTACTGTTGCTACTTCTACTCCTGCTGTTGCTGCTGCTTTTGCTATCACTTCCAGCTGCTGGTGCTGGTGCTACTGCTACTGTTATTACTTCGACTACTACAACCATTGGTACAGCTCGTACTCCTCCTGCTGCTGTCATACTTACTTACACTACTGTTCAGCCACGCACACCCTTCTGCCTTCACCTTCACCTATCCCTTGACATCGTCTGTTGTCGTTGGGGCACCCCTGATGATCCGGCCACCACTCTCCTCCATCCGTCCCTGTCCTCCACCGCTCGCTGAGATTCTGCTAGGCTCATTCCAGCCCACTCTCGGTTTTTCTGTATGCATGTGAAACGTGGACCGTAGAATAATTCAGCAAGTAATTGGACCCCATGAAGACCTACTGATAGTCGTCAAGAAGCGGAAAATAAAGTGGTACGGACATGTGTCCCGTTCAGCAGACCTTGCAAAGACAATCCTGCAAGGAACAGTCAGAGGAAGCCGCGCAACGGAGGAAGACAAAGGAAGAGGTGGGAAGACAATATCCGGGAGTGGACGCGCATTCAGTTACGCACAAAAAAAGAAGAGTAAGACGAGAGGAAACAGAAAGCCATAGCGACAAACAACGAATGGTGGTCTTAAAGTCTTGACAGATTTAAACAAAGTTTCATTCCCCTGTCCATGGATTTTCTGAACAGAGGTGACGTTTAAT
>JADBJO010009855.1:62500-65000 GCA_016801955.1 Conus betulinus
ATCGAGTTCACTCAGTCAGCAACAGCATCGTTGAGGAAGATGGCCGGATGGCTGTCGAAAGCTACGAGTGAGTAGTACATTTTCTTTTGTTTGGAAACTAGGTCTAACTCCAGGTAGCAGTGTATTATTATTATGTTATTATCATTACTACTATTATTGTTATAAATTATCATACAAGAAGCTATTGCTACAGGCCTACAGTATTACAGGAAACACGTTCCACACGGCTTCATCATTCATGGAGTTATGTCAGCTGGCTGTGTTCATATCACTTTGTGAGATACGTTGCCTGTTCGCATGGCATAGTTCACGGTTCTGTTTTAGACCCTCTTGTATTTGTATGTTGATATCATTGTTTTTGTCTTAATACTGAAGATCCATGTGAACCGTTTTGTGATTTTACCATAGTCATATACCATAGCAGCATAGTCAGAAACCATACCAGCATAGTCATATACCATAGTAGCATAGTCATATACCACAGCTGCATAGTCATAAACCATAGTAGCATCAACTTAAACACTGTGTCCACGTCACTAGAGAAAATTGTTAACTCCTATGTGACTAGTGCGATATATCACATATCACTAAATCCTGATAATAACAGCACAGTTCCCTTCTATTTTTATTGTCAATAATTACGAAAATATGAAACTGATGTACACTGACTTCTGGATATACATAGTGATAATAGTCTCTCGTGGTCTATTCCTTCTACGCTGGTATGTAGATGTCAGTTGTATAGATCACGTATTTCTTTTAAAATTTCGGAAAATGTTTCCTACATGCACAAATACTCGATTTAGCCAATCATAAGTCAATACCAAGTGCTAATTCTATGAAACTTCTTAAAGTATCTACAAATGAAAACTTAAAGCAGCTTTTTAAAATGAGGTCTTGATAAGATAGGCTACACTAAAGTTTTTCTCGCCTGAAAGGATGACATTACTAAATAAACGTACGTTTAAACAAAAACAAATGTGACTGAATCAGTCCCACAAACTCTTCGATCTAAATTGAGCGTAAATCCTTAGCTATTTTTCCCTGTTATCTGGCGGATTTACCTTAATTTCCTTTTAAATTTGAGGGAAGACGGTTATTAATGAATTCCCGTTTAAACAGGAAGCCAGTGAAGAGAATGAAGAAAAAAGGGCAACTTGGGAGAATTTAGAATATCTGAAAATTTGTCTGACCGCATTATTTGTGTTTTCTGTGAGTGTTGAATAAAATGTTTTTAAAAAAGCCAACATGAAGAGATTTACAATAATTCAGCCCGTGAATGAACAAAAGCATAGACTTAAGTTTTGGCTGAATCCTTTGAAGAAGATGGAGAACAGAGGCAGAATTTTAGATAACACATGCAATAGACGGAGGATATGTACTGCTAGAATGACATTGTCTCGTTCAGTGTCATTCCAAGGTTGCAAACAAACTTAGATTGACAAATGAAGCGTTTGCCTAGCTGGTTAGATGTTGCAAATAACATAGAGAAAAAAATTCTTTTTTGTTTGCAATGAAAATAATTTCTTCGAATAATTATAGATTACGCTTCTACTCTTTGGAATACAATAAGCTCAAATATTTTAAAAACTTCGGCAAATCTGCACATACTTGCGTAAAAATTAGTTTTCTGACAGTCAAGTTCATTGACCCTAAATGATTATGAATTTTATAGGTTCTCTCTCTCTCTCTCTCTCTCTCTCTCTCTCTCTCTCTCTCTCTCTCTCTCTCTCTCTCTCTCCCTCTCTCTTCTCTCCTCTCTCTCCCTCTCTCTCCCGCTCCTCTCTCTCTCTCTCTCTCTCTCTCTCTCTCTCTCTCTCTCTCTCTCTCTCTCATATGAGGACGTATTTATGAACAAAGCGGTCAATGAAAATGCACTACCATCACCACCCCGTCCTTCCAGTTATAAACAATTTCAGAACGAACGACAATAGGCATGCTCATAAGTTAACATTACTTCTACCCATATGTAATCTTCGCAAATCCAGCCATGAATGCAATGACCCTACATGCCGGACCATTTTGCCTTCATTTCCCAAAGAAAATCCAAGTCTCACCACCTTGTGTCTCAAAGAATATTTGTTTAAGTAAGTTAAAAGAAATAGGAACAAGATGAATCGTTGAAATATATTTACAGAAAAATCAGTTAAACCGTCTAAATAAATATAAGTGAGATATTGCATGCTCAAAGCTAATCTGCGTACAGAGAAGTCTTTTGCATGTGCACTTTGAAAACAGCTGTGAATGGTATATATAACAGAGGAGTGTCTGATACAGCGGATCCTATCGCATTATTATCCATTTCTTATATGCGTGTGATCTTTCCTTAAACACTTTATATCCTGACCTGTCTCTCTCTTAACTGTTATCTCTCTACTTTAGGTGTCTGTCTGTCTCTGTCTGTCTGTCTGTCTGTCTGTCCTGTCTGTCTGTCTGTCTGTCTGTCCTTCCGTCTTTAATGTCTGTCCGTCCGTCCGTCTTTCTTTCTGTCTGTCTGTCT
>JADBJO010009855.1:67500-75000 GCA_016801955.1 Conus betulinus
GAGACCTGTCTGTTCATCCTTGCTGATAGTGCTGGCCTTACATAGCAGTGTAATCGTCCCTGAGAGAAGTGCTGGTCTTTGAGCTGAGTATGACCATCCCTAGGAGTGGTGATGGTTTGGGTTGGCTGGTTGGTTGGTTGGTTGGTTGGTTGGTTGGTGGGTTGGTTGGTTGGTTTGGTTGGTTGGCTGGGTCGGTTGACTTTTTTGTTTCAGTCCCATCTTCTGTTCCACCTCAGAGGCATTACACCCACGCCGCCCATCCGATCCCCCGCCACACACACACCGGGCACCGACAATTCACAGGAAGCAGTCAATGTCAAGTCGTCAAGAGGCAACCCAGCGGAGGAGACACTGCACTGCTTGCCGAGTCATTTTTGTGGTGTTCAGTGGTGCCTGCTCTGATCCAACATACGCAGGACACCACCTACTAAGCCCCCTACTGACGACAATTATTGCTTAGTCTCGGAGCCGGCGTGAGTGAGCTCTCCCTCCGGAGGCTGCTGGTGCTGTTCTTTCAGTTATGTGCGGTTGTTTGGGTAATGGTGGTGGTCTGTCAGATGACTGTCCTCATCCGTGCTGTTGGTCATTCAGTTTGTGTGTGTGGTTGTCCGTGGGAGTGACGCTGGGCTTTCAGATATGTGTGATCATCCAGTGGATGTGGTATTGTTCAAACTGTGTTTGATAATCCGTGGCAGTAGCGTTTTAAAAAATGCTGAGTTGTGTGTTGACCTTCCAGATGTGGCTGATGGCCCTAGAGGGTGTGTTGGTCTACCAGATGTGTGATCATTAATGTGTGTGGTGCTGGATCTTTCCGATGTATTTGATAGTTCCTCTGTGTGTGGTGCTGGTCTTTCCGATGTATTTGATCGTCCCTCTCTGTGTGGTGTTGATCTTTCCGATGTATTTGATGGTCCCTCTCTGTGTGGTGTTGATCTTTCCGATGTATTGATGGTCCCTCTCTGTGTGGTGTTGATCTTTCTGATGTATTTGATGTTCCCTCTCTGTGTGTGTGTTGATGTTTCTGATGTATTTGATCGTCCCTCTCTGTGAGTGGTGGTGGCCTTTCAGATTCGCGTGACCGTTCTTGGAAGCGGTGCTGGTCTTTCAAATGTGTATCTTCGCTCATGGGAATGGCGTCAGTCGTTCCGACGTCTGCGATCGATCCTCTGTATGTTGTGAGTCTTTCAGTCTGTGTGGTCTTTCCTTGGAGTGGTGTCGGTGTTTCAAATGTGGGTCATTACCCTAGGGGGTTACGAAACGGGTGGGGGTGATATTCAGATAACCGTAGTGTTGGTGTTTCTGAGGTTTGTGACAGTCCATAGTTGTTGGCCTTTCAGATGTGTTCATCGTCCATAGACTTTTTCAGGTGTGTTTTGCCCGGCTACATATTTCAGCTTTGGGGGATGTGTGTGTTCGTCCATGACTATCTGTCTTCCAGCATTGTGTAGCTGTTCACAACATGTCGGTTTTCAGGCGTGGGTTATCATCCATAGATGCAGGTCTTTCAGATGAGTGATCACACAACTAAGTCCAGGATTTTGGTTTCTCAGATGTTTGAAATCGTCCAAGTTGTCACTTTGTGCCTTCGTGTTTATGTCTTACGTTTGCACGTGATTGTTCATAGCTATTAGACGTATGCGACTATCCATCGGTGTGGATGTTTCAGATGTGTATGATCATCCATCGGTGTGGATGTTTCAGATGTGTGTGACCGTCCATCGGTGTGGATGTTTCAGATGTGTGTGACCATCCATCGGTGTGGATGTTTCAGATGTGTGTGACCGTCCCTGGATGTGGGATGTTTCAGATGTGTGTGACCGTCCCTGGATGTGGATGTTTCAGATGTGTGTGTGACCGACCCTGGGTGCTGGTCTTCGCACACTCCGGAGAGGGCGAGGCGTGGGCGGGAAGCAAGCAACACCTCATGAATGACGTCATCGTTGGCAAGGAGGTCAAGGTTGGTGGGTCAGCTGTGAGAAAGGCTGTCTCCATCTACCATATTTTCTTTCTCTTTTCCAAACCTTTTCGCTCCCTAGATAGCGCCAACAGCGATGATTCTGCACAACGATGTCCATCTGTCTATGAACTAAGTCTGTAATAGACAGACAGTCCAGTCCCTGATTTAGCTCCTATCTATCTTTAAATCTTGCTGATTTTCAATACAAATCAGAAATGTTGTTGTGTTAACGGATATAGGCCCCTACCACACGATGGGCGCAGGGGACATGAAACACGCGGAATTGTCTCACTTTATTCCGTTGAAAGATTTAGGCGACGGGTTTGTGTGTGTGTGTGTGTGTGTGTGTGTGTGTGTGTGTGTGTGTGTGTGTGTGTGTGTGTGTGTGTTTAATCAGTTGATTCATCTCTGTACGTTTCGGTCTTTCCTGTACGTTATCAGCCACGGAATGATAAACCGCCGTTTTCCTTCCAGCTACTGTCCATGGCAAGTCTTCGCTTATCTATTTATTTATTTAGTCATACAAGAAGGTAAAAGCGGGCGGAAAGAGGGGGGGCGGGGTGTCATGGCGGAGGGTGGTGGTGGAGAGAGTTGAGGGGAAGAG
The DNA here is from genome assembly GCA_016801955.1 of Conus betulinus. Lineage (NCBI taxonomy): Eukaryota > Metazoa > Mollusca > Gastropoda > Neogastropoda > Conidae > Conus > Conus betulinus. The sequence continues at coordinate 70,062 of JADBJO010009855.1, forward strand.
ACTACAGAAGGAGGGTGGTGGTGGAGAGAGAGTTGAGGGGAAGAGACTACAGAAGGATGGTGGGTGGTGGAGAGAGTTGAGGGGAAGAGACTACAGAAGGAGGGTGGTGGTGGAGAGAGAGAGTTGAGGGGAAGAGACTACAGAAGGATGGTGGTGGTGGAGAGAGTTGAGTTGAGGGGAAGAGACTACAGAAGGAGGGTGGTGGTGGAGAGAGAGTTGAGGGGAAGAGACTACAGAAGGAGGGTGGTGGTGGAGAGAGTTGAGGGGAAGAGACTACAGAAGGAGGGTGGTGGTGGTGGTGGAGAGAGAGTTGAGGGGGAAGAGACTACAGAAGGAGGGTGGTGGTGGAGAGATTGAGGGGAGGGGAAGAGACTACAGAAGGAGGGTGGTGGTGGGAGAGAGTTGAGGGGAAGAGACTACAGAGGGAGGGTGGTGGTGGTGGGTGGAGAGAGAGTTGAGGGGGAAGAGACTACAGAAGGAGGGTGGTGGTGGAGAGAGTGGAGAGGGAAGAGACTACAGAAAGAGGGAGGGTGGTGGTGGAGAGAGAGTCGAGGGGAAGAGACTACAGAAGGAGGGTGGTGGAGAGAGTTGAGGGGAAGAGACTACAGAAGGAGGGTGGTGGTGGTGGAGAGAGAGTTGAGGGGAAGAGACTACAGAAGGAGGGTGGTGGTGGAGAGAGAGTTGAGGGGGAAGAGACTACAGAAGGAGGGTGGTGGAGAGAGTGGAGGGGAAGAGACTACAGAAGGAGGGTGGTGGTGGTGGAGAGAGAGTTGAGGGGAAGAGACTACAGAAGGAGGGTGGTGGTGGGAGAGAGAGAGTTGAGGGGAAGAGACTACAGAAGGAGGGTGGTGGGTGGAGAGAGTGGAGGGGAAGAGACTACAGAAGGAGGGTGGTGGTGGAGAGAGTGGAGGGAAGAGACTACTAGAGAGGAGGGTGGTGGTGGAGAGAGAGTTGAGGGGAAGAGACTACAGAAGGAGGGTGGTGGAGAGAGTTGAGGGGAAAGAGACTACAGAAGGAGGGTGGTGGTGGAGAGAGAGTTGAGGGGAAGAGACTACAGAAGGAGGGTGGTGGAGGAGAGAGTGGAGGGGAAGAGACTACAGAAGGAGGGTGGTGGTGGAGAGAGAGTTGAGGGGAAGAGACTACAGAGGGAGGGTGGTGGTGGAGAGAGTTGAGGGGAAGAGACTACAGAAGGAGGGTGGTGGTGGGAGAGAGTTGAGGGGAAGAGACTACAGAAGGAGGGTGGTGGAGAGAGTTGAGGGGAGAGAGACTACAGAAGGAGGGTGGTGGTGAGAGAGAGAGAGAGTTGAGGGGAAGAGACTACAGAAGGAGGGTGGTGGTGGAGAGAGAGAGTTGGAGGGAAGAGACTACAGAGAAGGAGGGTGGTGGAGAGAGTGGAGGGGAAGAGACTACAGAAGGAGGGAGAGAGAGTGGAGGGGAAGAGACTACAGAAGGAGGGTGGTGGTGGAGAGAGAGTTGAGGGGAAGAGACTACAGAAGGAGGGTGGTGGTGGAGAGAGAGTGGAGGGGAAGAGACTACAGAGGAGGGTGGTGGGTGGTGGTGGAGAGAGTTGAGGGGAAGAGACTACAGAAGGAGGTGGTGGTGGTGGAGAGAGTTGAGGGGAAGAGACTACAGAAGGAGGGTGGTGGGGTGGAGGGGAGAGAGACTACAGAGGGGAAGAGAGTTGAGGGGAAGACTACAGAAGGATGATGGTGGTGGTGGTGGAGAGAGTTGAGGGGAAGAGACTACAGAAGGAGGGTGGTGGTGGAGAGAGTTGAGGGGAAGAGACTACAGAGGGAGGGTGGTGGTGGAGAGAGTTGAGGGGAAGAGACTACAGAAGGAGGGTGTGGTGGAGAGAGAGTGAGGGGAAGAGACTACAGAGGAGGGTGGTGGTGGTGGTGGAGAGAGAGTCGAGGGGAAGAGACTACAGAAGGAAGGGTGGTGGTGGTGGAGAAAGTTGAGGGGAAGAGACTACAGAAGGAGGGTGGTGGTGGAGAGAGAGTTGAGGGGAAGAGACTACAGAAGGAGGGTGGTGGGGTGAGAGAGAGAGTTGAGGGGAAGAGACTACAGAAGGAGGGTGGTGGAGAGAGAGTGGAGGGGAAGAGACTACAGAAGGAGGGTGGTGGTGGAGAGAGAGTTGAGGGGAAGAGACTACAGAAGGAGGGTGGTGGTGGAGAGAGTTGAGAGGGGAAGAGACTACAGAAGGAGGGTGGTGTGGTGGAGAGAGAGAGAGAGGAAGAGACTACAGAAGGAGGGTGGTGGTGGAGAGAGTCGAGGGGAAGAGACTACAGAAGGAGGGTGGTGGTGGAGAGAGTTGAGGGGAAGAGACTACAGAAGGAGGGTGGTGGTGGAGAGAGAGTTGAGGGGAAGAGACTACAGAAGAGGGGGGTGGTGAGTGGGAGAGAGAGTTGAGGGGAAGAGACTACAGAAGGAGGGTGGTGGAGAGAGTGGAGGGGAAGAGACTACAGAAGGAGGGTGGTGGTGGGAGAGAGAGTTGAGGGGAAGAGACTACAGAAGGAGGGTGGTGGAGAGAGAGAGAGTGAGGGGGAGAGACTACAGAAGGAGGGTGGTGGAGAGAGTGGGAGAGAGGGGAAGAGAGAGACAGGGAGGTGGTGGTGGAGAGAGAGTTGAGGGGAAGAGACTACAGAAGGAGGGTGGTGGTGGAGAGAGTTGAGGGGAGAAGAGACTAGAGAGAGTGGAGGGTGGTGGAGAGAGAGAGAGAGTTGAGGGAAGAAGACTACAGAGAGGGAGGGTGGTGGTGGAGAGAGAGTTGAGGGGAAGAGACTAGAGAAGGAGGGTGGTGGAGGGTGGTGAGTGGAGAGAGAGTTGAGGGGAGAGACTACAGAAGGAGGGTGGTGGTGGAGAGAGAGTTGAGGGGAAGAGACTACAGACAGAGGGAGGGTGGTGGTGGAGAGAGTTGAGGGGAAGAGACTACAGAAGGAGGGTGGTGGTGGTGGAGAGAGTTGAGGGGGAGAGAGACTACAGAAGGAGGGTGGTGGTGGAGAGAGTTGAGGGGAGAGAGACTACAGAGGGAGGGGGTGGTGGTGGTGGTGGAGAGAGAGTCGAGGGGAAGAGACTACAGAAGAAGGGTGGTGGTGGAGAAAGTTGAGGGGAAGAGACTACAGAAGGAGGGGGTGGTGGTGGAGAAAGTTGAGGGGAAGAGACTACAGAAGGAGGGGGTGGTGGTGGAGAGAGAGTTGAGGGAAAAGAGACTACAGAAGGAGGGTGGTGGTGGTGGAGAGAGTTGAGGGGAAGAGAGACTACAGAAGAGGGGAGGGTGGTGGTGGAGAGAGAGTTGAGGGGAAGAGACTACAGAAGGATGGTGGTGGTGGAGAGAGTTGAGGGGAAGAGACTACAGAAGGAGGGTGGTGGTGGAGAGAGTTGAGGGGAAGAGACTACAGAGGAGGGTGGTGGAGAGGTGGAGAGAGTTGAGGGAAGAGGACTACAGAAGGAGGTGGTGGAGAGAGTTGAGGGGAAGAGACTACAGAGGGGGGTGGTGGTGGTGGAGAGAGTTGAGGGAAGAGACTACTACAGGAAGGATGGTGGTGGTGGAGAGAGAGTTGAGGGGAAGAGACTACAGAAGGAGGGTGGTGGTGGAGAGAGAGTTGAGGGGAAGAGACTACAGAAGGATGGTGGTGGTGGTGGAGAGAGTTGAGGGGAAAGAGACTACAGAAGGATGGTGGTGGTGGAGAGAGAGTTGAGGGGAAGAGACTACAGAAGGAGGGTGGTGGTGGAGAGAGAGTTGAGGGGAAGAGACTACAGAAGGATGGTGGTGGTGGAGAGAGTTGAGTGAGGAAAGAGACTACAGAAGGGATGGTGGTGGTGGTGGAGAGAGTTGAGGGGAAGAGACTACAGAGGGAGGGTGGTGGTGGAGAGAGTTGAGGGGAAGAGACTACACAGAGGGAGGGTGGGGTGGTGGTGGTGGAGAGAGAGTCGAGGGGAAGAGACTACAGAAGGAGGGTGGTGGTGGTGGAGAGAGTTGAGGGGAAGAGACTACAGAAGGAGGGTGGTGGTGGAGAGAGTGGAGGGGGAAGAGACTACAGAAGGAGGTGGTGGTGGAGAGAGAGTGGAGGGGATGAGACTACAGAAGGAGGGTGGTGGTGGAGAGAGAGTTGAGGGGAAGAGACTACAGAAGGAGGGTGCGGGAAAACACGTCCAGGGTGGTTGCTGTGCTCCGTGGTCTATCCCTGAGCTACCGGTACAGATGGTACAGGTTTGAATCCCGCTGGGGTTCAACACACACACACACACACACACACACACACACACACACACACACACTCGCACACGCACGCACGCGGGCACGCACGCACGCACGCGGGCACGCACGCACGCGCACACTCACACACACATACACACACACACGCGCGCACACACACACACACACACACACACCACACACACACACACACACACACACACACACACACCACACCACTGTCGTCGCCCATCTTCACGTGTTGTGGTTCTGGCGGTATCAGAGCAGTGTGAGATCAGTCCCCACCTCTCCCTGGGCGGAGGGAGGGGTGTCGTGTCTCCACCTGCCAGTTCGCCTGTGGTGGGCGTGGACACTAAGCTAAGTCAGCTGACGAGGGGTGTCAGGTCAGGCTACGTCACACACACACACACACACACACACACACACACACACACACACCACACAACTTGCTCACCTCGCCAGTCCTTCCCCCATTGACTCCGCGATGACATGCATAGTATGCCAAACAGGACACAGGGCGAACACAGATGATTGATCACAGGCCGTCTTCACGCCTCTACTACACACACACACACACATGCGCACGCGCGCGCGCGCGCTCGCGCGCGCGCACACACACACCTATACGCACACGTGCGCGCACGCACACGCACATACGCACGCGCGCGCGCGCGCGCACACACACACACACCACACACACACACACACACACACATACACACA
>JADBJO010009856.1:10000-12500 GCA_016801955.1 Conus betulinus
TTATTCAAGACTGGCACAGCCTTTTAAACTTGAATAAAGTCAGGCGAATACAAAGACGAACAATCTAATAGTGGGAGGGGGGGGGGACAAGCGCAGGCCAACAACCCCTCCGTCATCACAGTGATGACTTGGCAAAGATTCGAACTTAAGGCGGGGGGGGGGGGGGGGGGGGAGGGGGGGGAGTTGAAGATGAAGGAAATGGGGAACGTTACACTAAGAAAACATATACTTGTTTTATTGCTTGCTGTTTACTGTTCCCTGCCTCATTTTATTTTCAACTTCACTTCAATTAAATCGAGGTTGTTTGCATTTGTTTCTGTCCGTCTTTGTGTTTGTCTTTTTATCTCCCTTGCATCCTCGGGTGATCCTCAAGCGTAGGCTCAAAGATTGTTCCCTAAATTTCATGCTGTTTGCATAATGTCTTTAGTTTTTTCAGCAACTATTTTCCTCCCCACACTTTTGTTTTGGTTTCATTGCTGCTTTGGGGGGTGCTGTTGGATTCTTTTTTGAACCCTTGGTGGTAGAGAACACTACAGTATTATGGACTGTGGGTGTGTCTCTCTTTGACGTGAAGAGCACAAACACGATCAGCGTGTCTCCCTGATGAGTCCGTTCCAGGAGACGAAAGGCCTGGGAGCAGCAATACAAACAGATCTGCCTTCGAGAAGGATTACGATGGTTCCCTCAGGCAGCTAGAGAAGAGAGTTTTCATATTTATAACATGTTTTCTTAATTTTATGTTCCCATTTTCATCATCTTCAACCCCCTCCCCCTTCAAGTTCGATTCCTTGCCAAGTCATTACTGTGATGACGGAGGAGTTGTTGGCCTGCGCTGGTTAACCCCCCAATGTTAGATTGTTCATCTTTGTATTCGTCTGACTTTATTCAAATTTAAAAGTCTGTGCCAGTCTTGAATAAAAGTCACTCTATGTTAGGTTTTCTTGTGGGAGCAAGACTTTACCTTCTTGTTTTTATTACCCATTCTCCTGTTTGACTAGGTAACCAAACACACCTTTGTAATGGAAGCCTACCAAAATGTACCCTTTCCTCCCGAATCGCTTTGAAGTGTACCTTTTCCCTTTTCAGCCCATTAACCAAAAGAAGCAATTCCTCTGTTTTCTCCTGTGTATCCTTTCTATTAGCACCCTTCAAACCAATCAATAGTAATCACTCTTACGTTAGCTTAACCCGCAGTATCCTTTTTCCTGTAAGCTGATTATTGGGAGCCGGAATAGCTCAGTTGGTAGAGCGCCGGACTCATGATCCTGGGGTTGCGGGTTCGAATCTGCGCCGGACCGTTTCGGTACTGGGGGATTTTTCCCTCGGAGTTAACATTGGTTCTGACTCCATTTCCCATACAGTCCTTCGAATGAGACTAATATAAACCGAGGTTCCGTGTGTGAACGCACGCATAACATTTTGCACACACGTTAAATCCCATCACCAGCTTTCGGAAGAGTAGGCCAGTATGGCCGTTGGTATGGATGACACGTTACACATAGCATGCACCCTGTGTGAGAAATGGAAAGAACGAAGGAAGTAAGGAAATTGAGTGAACTATAATGAACGATATGGACTGGATGACACGAGAAATGACTGAATGAAGCGCTAGCTGGCAGCTCTTCAGTCGGCACTACCCAGGTAGGCAGCCCGTTGTGTAAACGAATGTGGATTGTAAAGCGCTTAGAGCTTGGTTTCTAGCCGAGAATAGGCGCTATATAGTAGTAGTAGTAGTAGTAGTAGTAGTAGTAGTAGTAGTAGTAGTAGTGTAGTAGTAATCAAAAGTACCGTTTCTGCTGTCAGCCTAACCAACTGCTCGAACCTTTTAGCCCGATACGCGTTCTCGACAAAAGTACACTTTTCCCTGACAGACTAACCTTAAGGGGCAGTTCCACAGTTCACACATAGTTCGCGGCGGAGAGAGAGGCAGGCAGAAATACAGTTCACACGTAGTTCACCGACAAATTTGCAGTTTTGACAGGCTAATTGTCAGCCAGACACTCTGGCCTCCCGCCGGCTGGCACCAGTCAGAAGCAGTGTTGGCTTGCGAAAACATGGCGAATGTTTGTCTCTGAACCACCTCGCTTGTTTTTCTACAACCACCTCACTTCTTTGGCACAGTTAGTGCGTATGATATTCGATATACGTATGTCATTAAGTATGCATAGATGAAAATGAAATCAAATGAATTAAAATGAAATAAAACAAAACAAAACAAAACAAAATAAAATGAAACAAGATCAAACAAATTGAATAAACGTGGAAACTGCACTGAATGTCTTGCACAGCATGCGTACCACGGAAGTAACGATTCATTCCATGTTTTGAAAGCTGAGTGCTCTCCCCCATGACGCCCGTACCCCCCTACAGGAGGACGGCTTGTCAAGTAGACAGAGAAATCCAGTTTCGTCAAGTTAGCAGATCGGTGTGGACCCTGGTACAGATCAAGCACAGACCTCCCTGGGGGGATTCCCACGTGTGGGCGGAAATCAATCATCGT
>JADBJO010009856.1:22500-27500 GCA_016801955.1 Conus betulinus
CCCTTCCCCTTACCTCTCCGCACCCCCTCGGACAGAACAGGTTAGTCCATGCTTTCTGCCCCCCCCCCCCCCCAAACCCCCTCAAACTCCCTCCCCAGCCCCGTCGTCTAAACCCCTCCCCCTTCAACAGTTTGGGCTTCGTAGCGTGCCCGAGTGGCTCCCCCTTCCCCCTTCCCTACCACCTTCCACTCCCCATTCCCACCATCATCTTCATCCCCCCCCCCCCCATCCCATCACTACCCCTGCCTGCATTGTCCTCCTTCTCGATCTGATCCCCTCCACGTCCCCTCCACGTTGTAAAAAAAATAAAATAAAATAAAAAAATCACTCCGTCACCAACATATCAGAAAAACTAAAAACTGCTCGTTCACATCTATACAGACAGTCTGTCCAGATAAAGGCAGTTAAGGGTGTATGCGACAAATGTCCACAACAACAGTAACTGGAAACACTGGAGCTGGACATGTATGGGGCCGGGGGGGGGGGGGGGGGGGGGGAGGCGGCAGCCGGATCAAAGGCCAAGCACAGGATTTTTTACAATTTTTTTTTCGTTTATTTTTTCTATTTATTTATTCATTTTGTTTTATTGCTTTCTCTTTCTTTTTTTTGCATTGCGGGATAGCACATTTACAAATATGTAATTTTCTGAAGAAGGCAAGAAGATGAACGATCTTCAATGAATCAAAGAAGTTAGGTATCTGTCGGTTTCAAATGAAGAACTCCATGCAAAGTTCCTGTCCCACTTTTAGCACCATATACGACAGAAAATGTGGCCCACTGCAGTGGACCTGAGGCGTAAAGTGTGGGTACCGCCGATGTCGCTGGAGCTGACGTTGGAATTCCTATATATGGCCGGGAATACAGAATAAGAAAGAGGAGAAGGAGGAGAAGAAGAAGAAGAAGAGAAAAAGAAGTCCATGGAAAGCCTATCAACTCTGTCTTCATAGACATGCATGAGGAAGACATCTTTCGTGCGTTTCTAGGACATGGTGGGTCTGAGGCATGTTTGAATGTTTCACAGCCGAGAAAAAGCACTCTGGTGCTAGGTTTACCATTGCTGTGGTGACATACAGTTTTAGTAGTTTGTGAAGTCTCACTAAGCATCCTTCTGACTGTCGCCGTTCGCCGATTTTAGAATAACGCAGCCCACAAGTGACTGGATTTTCTCTAGATCAGCATTTTTAACAGAAGCAGCACTTAGCAAAATCGTCATTCGAGTCTTGAATTCGAGTCTTTGAGGAGTCAAGATCGCAGCTGTACAAATGGTAATATTGGTCTCTGGAAATCCGGGGCTCTGGTTTCCTGCGGCTGCCTTGATGAAAAGTTTTTTTCCCATCTTTGGTGGAGGACTGAGGTTGTCCAGAAAAAAAAGTCTTGCTTTTGTAGTCTGAATGGTGTGGTCCACTGGTGTCGGTTATGGTAAACATCTGTATACATGTGACCTTCACAGCCGTCATCAGTTGTCCTTGATAAGTATCTTTCTGTGGGAAGGCGTTGCTGATAACGTAGACAGCTCTCCAATGTCTCCAAAGAAAGCCTCAAGTATGTCATATGACCATATTCCTTCTAAGCGCTTCTAAGACTGACAAGATGAAGATTTTCTTTTTCTGAAGAGCAAAAGCCAACCGTTCCGTCAGCTCAAAGACAGCCTCCAACAGCGACATATTTCAGGAGTTGAAGAATTGCCGCATTAGTGCCAGATGGCTTGAAGCATGCTGTGTATACTCATCGTAGCCTTCAAAAGCCACTTCCAAGGTTTCTTGCAAACCCCGATAGTTTTCCGGCGTTGACAAAGGTTGGCGTTTCGTGTTACCCTGGCCCTACTTGATAAAGTTACAGTGGGAAGTAACTCTTTCATTCCATACCTACTCTTACTTCCCTTGTATACACACTCTAAGTTTGTTTCGGTTTAGTCATGAAAAGACATATTCACAGAACTGAAAATAATGATGAAGTAAAAGCCTACTGTTCGACACTTTTCGCCCTCTCACTTGTCACAGAAAACATCACTCTGGGGCTAGGGCTGGGGCTAGGGTCTGGGGCCTGTATTTTGGTGTGGATCCAGATCAAAGAGTGGAACCAGACTCCATTTTACCTTGGCGGAGGTCTCCGCTCTTCTGACTAAATCAAAATCGCCGTGGATAATTTCAGAAAGTACCAGATGTTTGAGTAACAATGAATTAGTTGTATTTCATGCATTGATGAAGGCTTCCTTCTGCATCGTTATGTCCGTTATGTGACACTGTACTCATTGCAAAGCCAAACAGCGCACCTCATAGCTTTCACTTTTTTTTTTTTTTTTTTTTTTTTTTTTTTTCCAGTCTACTGCATGCAAGGCAGTGCACTGGTATTGTAACTGGCACCTCAGATCTCAAGATTTATAGTACTTCATTCACAATTTGCAGAGGCATATCATCTTTATTGTGCACTCCAGTTCGATTCTCAGAAACAAGTTCCATGTGGGTGATGAAGGTTCTAGTCCCCTGTGTCTAGATAGCATACTCCAGATTGATTATCCGAAGCAGTTTCATGCATTGATGAAGGTTTCCTTCTGGATCGTTATGTCCGCTGTGTGACAGAGCCTGCCAACAAGAAACGATATGGGGTTTTTTTTTCGTTTTTGTTGTTGTTGTTGTGTTTTATAATGATAAAGAAAGTCCTTAATGAGGTAGGGGTAACAGTAAATAACGAACAAGTAGAGTAACTCTTTTCTCCCATGATGAGACAATTACTTGCCCGTAACTCCAAACTAATTTTGCATACGACACCAAATCGCATGGCAAGAAATGGCAACGCAGAGCACATAGAACAAGCAAGGAGACACCCCCCCCCCCCCCCCCCCCAACCCCCCAAAAGAGAGAGAGAGAGAGAGAGAGAGAGAGAGAGAGAGAGAGAGAGAGAGAGAGCGAGAGAGAGAGAGAATGTTTCAAGCTTACGTTTCTTCGTTCATTCAAAAACAAAAATCGGCAGTGTTATTGCTGCTCAGCCTCCAGCCGAGAGATGGAATCTGTGCTGAAAATCGGCAAAAATTGGACTCCCGAATCTTTGGCTGGTATCACCGCAGTCCATCGCCAAGAGATGTAGGCTTTTCATGAGCAGAGAAGCAAAATTCTCTTTTTTTTTTCCTGCTGGGGGAAACCTGTTCAAATGAACCCAAGATCTGATAGTTCAGCAAAATCGATTCTTGGCTTTCATACAAAAGAAACAGTATACTTTGCCATCACTGGGCGAGATGCGCATCGTGCCAAGAGACTGCGAGCGGTCTTGTTTTACATGTCTCTCCTGTTCAGAGAAATCCGGGTTGCTCACGGGCTTGTATAAATTGTAGACTTCCTGCAACATACGCTGGTCTGGCAATGTGTGTTTACTTTCGCCCAAACGCTGTTGTGGGTCTTGAATGCTGCCAATGAAATGGATGTTAATAAACGCGACCGTTGGTATTTGGTAACATTTTGTTTGTTGTTGTTGTTTTTTTAGGTAGCACTTAAAGGGGACCCGGAAAGTTTTTGTTGTCACTTGGTGGCACATTGTATGCGTGTGTGTGTGTGTGTGTGTGTGTGTGTGTGTGTGTGTGTGTGTGTGTGTGTGTGTGTGTGTGTGCGCGCGCGCGCGCGCAAGTGCGTGTGCACACATGCATGTTTTTTCTTCTTTTTTTGATATTTGGATTAGAGGTGGTTTTGCACACACACACACACACACACACACACACACACACACGCAAAGGAGAGAGAGAGAGAGAGAGAGAGAGAGAGAGAGAGAGAGAGAGAGAGAGAGAGGATGAAACCGAAAGCAAGTCAAACAGAAAGAGAAAAGGGCACAAGACACAGAAAACAACAACAGAACTAACAATGGTGACACCTCTTAATAACGACCTCCATAAATCCTTTAAAAAAAATTGGCTAACTGACGGCAAGATGTCTTTGTTTGGAGTTAATCTAGAGCATAGGCAAACAGGGAAAACATCCAGCCGCCGTGGTGCAGTGGTTAACGATGTGTGCCTGAGCCTGGAAGTTCGTGGTTCAAGTTTCATCAGAGACATTCATTATTGTGATTTGTCTGTTCTGGTCGACTTCTACCCTTCGCTGAGTACGCCATATACTCAGAGGAGAAGACAGACTGCAAAATCGAGTATCATCCCCTTGATTGGCCTGTCTCTGAGAGTGTTACTCCCACTTTCCAAAGCACAGCAGGTACCAGTATCTCTCAGGCCTGGTTGACGCCAGGATATGTAATGAAAGGAAGTGCAGGGTGCAGCCCTGTCATGGGGTCTCAGACTTACACAGAACTCCAAAAGCATCTTCACCATTCTCATCGGTCGTCATAACCAAAAAGTCTTGAATTCCATGGCCCTTCATGCCCTGCTCTTCTGGCGACCTCAGTTTCAGCTTCCTCTTCACATCCACACCCATGGTGAGGTCATGTAAAAAAAAAAAAAAAAAAAAAAATATATATATATATATATATATATATATATATATATATATATATATATATATATATATACCGGTGTCAGTAAGTTCATGGGGACTCTCTTTGGATGGAGATGAGTGGCGCTTTATGAAGAGGGACACTCACTGACGTTGCCCTCTCCAGCTATGCCATCTTCATCAGTAGACGACTTGGTAAGCGGCGTCCTCTGTATGCTGCGTTAGACCAGACAGCACTGAACACCATCAGAGAGGCTGAACAACCACGCAGTGTATCTTGTGGTGCATTGCCTTGGTGTTTATAGTTAGCTCCCTGCGAACAGTTGTGATCGGCTCGCAAGATGACAAATCCGGGTGTAGCTGTGTTTATGACAACAGGAATGAGCATCATGGAAGAAACACGACTGCGATGGCATGGGAGATAAGACTACCACAAGCAAAACAAAAGAGCAAACAAACAAACCAGCTACAACAAAAAAAAAAGAAAAGAAATTCGCCAGGGAAACAGGTCTTTCATTTTAAAACAAGGGAGTCCATCAGGCGATTCGGTTTTAATCCATCATTGGTAGATTC
>JADBJO010009856.1:30000-78859 GCA_016801955.1 Conus betulinus
CAGGTCTGTTTCTGCTCGAAGACAGGTCTGTTTCTGCTCGAAGACAGGTCTGTTTCTGCTCGAAGACAGGTCTGTTTCTGCTCGAAGAGAGATCTGTTTCTTTCTGCTCGAAGAGAGGTCTGTTTCTGCTCGAAGACAGGTCTGTTTCTGCTCGAAGACAGGTCTGTTTCTGCTCGAAGACAGGTCTGTTTCTGCTCGAAGACAGGTCTGTTTCTGCTCGAAGACAGGTCTGTTTCTGCTCGAAGACAGGTCTGTTTTCTGCTCGAAGACAGGTCTGTTTCTGCTCGAAGACAGGTCTGTTTCTGCTTGAAGACAGGTCTGTTTCTGCTCGAAGAGAGATCTGTTTCTGCTTGAAGACAGGTCTGTTTCTGCTCGAAGACAGGTCTGTTTCTGCTCGAAGACAGGTCTGTTTCTGCTCGAAGACAGGTCTGTTTCTGCTTGAAGACAGGTCTGTTTCTGCTCGAAGACAGGTCTGTTTCTGCTCGAAGACAGGTCTGTTTCTGCTTGAAGAGAGATCTGTTTCTGCTTGAAGAGAGGTCTGTTTCTGCTCGAAGACAGGTCTGTTTCTGCTTGAAGAGAGGTCTGTTTCTGCTTGAAGAGAGGTCTGTTTCTGCTTGAAGAGAGGTCTGTTTCTGCTCGAAGACAGGTCTGTTTCTGCTCGAAGACAGGTCTGTTCTGCTCGCTCGAAGAGAGATCTGTTTCTGCATGAAGACTGGCATACAAAACTAGCATGCAATGCCAATTTCTCCCAGTTGAGCTTGGTTCAGTGAGATTGGTAGTCTATCCAAAACTTAACAGGTAAGGTAAGGTCATGTTGCTTATAGCCCAGCCGATCGCAAAGGGCCATATCAGGGCTGTCACCACATTAAAATCAACTCTCAAGTCATCAAAAAACGAACAAAAAAAATAGCCTTGCACACATCTCTTTAGAATACATCTTCTAAAAACGCACAGAAACTTTGTTAAAAATCTTTCTTCCATGAGAATCTTAAATCAGATGAAAAGTGTTCATCTCTTTCAGAGACTGAAAGATCACGTCAGGGTTTTCATGGATTCTGCTGTAAAGTGTTTATGTCTCCCACCTGGGACTGGGTTGCAATGTTGTGATGGAGTGGCATGAAAGTAGTATATAAAAATTTTGTCTGTATTCTCGTTTTGACAATTACTTACCTCCCTAGCACACAATAAATCAAATAGTAAACTATGAACAATCTATGGCAGTTGGCAGCTCTGAATGCAAAGCAAATTTGTCATATATATTCTGGCTACTTCAGGGAGAGACAAAAATAAAGAAAAACTCTGTATATTGCATGAGTAAATCCATTCTTCATTCATGAACAAGGACACCCACAATATCTCATCTCTGCACATTCGTTGTTTCTTCAGAAATGAACACAACCATGGTTTTGGAGGGAATGTGCACGTTGGTTCAGCAGTATAACAGAAAACAAATGAATAAATAAGAGAAAAAGGCATGTCATCATTGTGGGAATGAAAAAACAGTTGAAGGTGCTGTGTGTACACTATGCTGTACATTTATATAAATGGGTATTTGAAAAGTATCCTTCTCATTTCCACGGATTACTGACATTTGACAAGTGAGAGCAAAAGAAAAAATCAGTATGCATAAGCCCCACCATACAAACAGGCAGTTAAATTGATATTGACAGACAGACAGACACAGAGAGAGAGAGAGAGAGAGAGAGAGAGAGAAACAAACAAACAATTGAAGAATTAAGAATGAGAAGTTGAGCACTGAAATAAGACAATGAAACATTTAACCAAATTACAAGCACATGAAAAATGATATATATACACATGTAAACATAGGTGTACACACAAGCATCAGTTGAGATGTTCAAAACAACACCCTGAAGACTGATATGTCAAGGCCACTTGTACTCTTAGCAAAACATAAAATCTGTACATCAACAGTGAGATATCTGTATCCAGTCCGTTTTCCTCCCTGCAGCCTGTCTGTCGGTCTCCACCAAAATGCCTGAATAGATTATTTAGTAATCGGCAAGGGAGGTAATTGTGTGTCAGTGCTGGTGTGCAGCGTGGGTGACTTTGCCATTTTCATGGGACAAATGCCACTAGTGGGTGTGCCCAAATCAAGTGCGCCCCATCACTCAGATTGACAGCTCAGTCACACAGAGAGAGAGAGAGAGAATGCCAAAACATGGGCATGAAATGGAGTGTCTGTAATGCAGACAGCCAATATTTAGATCTTTATACTGAGATGTACTTCAAATCAGATATACGACTTTCAAGATTTTTTTGCTTGCCCCGTAAACTGAGTAAAGGTAACTCTGTTTGCAATGGAAAGACAAGCATTATCTTCCCCTGATTTCTGTCAGGAACAGGTCTAAGCAGGCACATCCATGCTCACCCATGGGATGGTGGCCTAGATGGGTTCACACCTTCGTTGCCCCATAAACTGAGTAAAGGTAACTGTTTGCAATGGAAAGACAAGCATTATCTTCCCCTGACAGCAGGCACATCCATGCTCATCCATGGGATGGTGGCCTAGATGGATTCACACTTTTGCCTAGAAAGCGACAGAATCCTTGGATCTGCAGTTCAGATTCTCACACGTGCTGTCGCCCTGCATCCTCCTCTCTTTCACTAGGCTTTCAAGGGTGGTCTGGGTCCTAGCCTTCTGGATGAGAGAATACACTGAGATCATGCGACAGCACACGTGGGGGGGGGGGGGGGGGGGGGGAGGCAACAAGAGTTAATTGTTCCTGTCAAACGTCTGTAGGAAATTTCATTTGATAAGTGAACAAAAGTAAGACAGCAGACAGAAAACAAAGTGAAATGTATATGTGAAGCTGCAGCATGACGACGTGCTGTGCCTGAAGCAGCAGCCCAAATTTCACACAGAAAATCAAACTGTGATGATGCAGCAGTCCAATGAAACATGACCAAAGTGCATGGACTTAGACAAAGCCATACCATACAAGATGATGTAACACATGGAGTTAAACAAGCAGCATGATCGAAAACATAATCACTGTGATATGACTAATATCGCATAATTTGATATGACTGATACTACATAATTTATCACAACCAAATGACTCAGCTTTTCAGGAGATTTTGCTAGAACCCCTGACAAGGAAATAAACTGCTTTATATCAAAAAGGATCACAGCCTGGTGATGAGTATTGTTCTCGTTTTGGAATATCTTCAGGCAAACGGAGGGCAGAATGGGTTGAAAACGGTGAAGACACGTCTACATCATGTATGTACAAAGCTCCTTGACTTGGTGACAGACCTATACTGACACTGGCCAGCGCACGGTTCTGCTCGCTTCCAGGGCATAAGGGGGGTAACACAGTTGTCACAGCCCAGTTTTGAGTACTGGTAATACAATCATGGTGCGGACAAATGAAGATAATAACATTAAATATCAACCTGTTACCAGCTTTTTGTACTTCTTGTGACTACTTCCTTGCAGTTCAATGCTCTATTCATTCCATTAATGTTGTGTCCCATTCATATGTTTTTTTGTGTGCAAATAATCGAAAACTATGATATATGACTGATGTGAAGACAGGACTATAGTACACATGACAACACAGAAAATCAAAATCTTTCCTGACTTGAAATAATTATGTCCAAGAGCATAATTGAGCTGGCGAATAATTGGGCCACAACTTGAAAGTATCATATTCTTGCCAGTGAACATTTGTCTTGGTCCATTGAAACCAAACAAAATCATAATCGACAAAATGTGCAGGTATTTGCTAATAAAACACATGCAGTTAAAGTGGTACAACTCCAGAAAGATAAAAATGGCAGTGAGCAGCATTGATGCAAAACTGCAAAATGACACATATTAATAAAGCAATACAAAAAAAATTATGTGAACAAACACATGAGCAAGTGTGTGCACAAATACCATACACACCTACTTTACATGAACTTATTCACACATAATCAACCAAAACTGCAAATTTCCCTTTATTTCTACCCCTACCCAAATTAATTCTTTTTTGTAGGAGCAAGGACATTAAAATAAAGGAGAACATGAAACAACTTTCTATTTAAGTCTTCCTTAAAACACAACAACTGATGCAATTCATTTGTGATGCTTTTGCATGCATTCATCTATACATGTATCAGAAATATTAACTGGAAGGAACAAATTTGAAATCAAAGGAATTATGAAAATATACATCAAAATCTGCACAATCTGAGGACTTCGACAGTGAAGCTAGGTAAAAATCCTTCATAAACTGACCAAAATTCTATATACTGACCAAAATTATATACATATGAAATGCCTCTGTACTTGCATACTCCTGGACTGGCTTAAAAATAACACACAAGCAAACAAAAAACTTGGCAGCTAGCCCACGTTGAGCCTAATTCAAGTCCCAACCGCAACAAATGCAACATGCAAGAGTGGGTATGCTGTTTTCTTTTTAAGCGACTGGTTCATGTACATTAAGGCAGTGCATCTTTCTTCTCACCAATAAACGGTGAGAGAGTTTCTCAACTCTTCTCTTCATCTGTTCTTCATGGAACCATCGTTGTCCAGTTTTTCATCTTGATGACACTCCGTAGTCCTTAGAAAGACCCACATTCTGACAATATGGTGAAACAACATGTACTGGCCTGACCTTGTAATTCAAAGGGTTTTCATGTCTTGTTAAGTATAATAAACATAGAAAAACTCTCTCTTTTGGAACTTTTTCTTCTCTCCCAAAACGACTGACTGTGAACATTGCTGGCTGGATGACAGTTCCTTGGACTGTTTCACTGAACAAGATGTGCTGGATCTAATCTGCCGCTTGAAATGAATGTGATCCAAATTCCATGACAGAACTGAATCGTGGATAAAGGCAGGGCAGGTCAGCTGTTCAGTGGCCTATTATGACACTTCTGAATTCAGAAACAGCAAAACATTCAGGAAAGTCAATGTTCATAGTTTTGGGAATTCACATGATAATCATTGGAATGGAGAGGGTACTACCATTTTGGGTTTTTTGGGGGTTTTTTTTTTGCATTTGACAGAACAAAACAAAATGGCCAAATGGATTTGGCTTCTCCACCAGTTCAGCCTGCATGGAATGAAGTCAAAGTGGCATTTGTTAAACACTTGCCGCGCACACACATGTGCGAACACACACACGCGCACACAAACACGCATACACGCACAGACACAGATAAGTATTCACATCTAAAGAATCTATCTATAACATAAAAGCTGCTAATCTCGCAAATTTTATGCTTTACTATATATTTTTTTTTCAAACAAGTTTAATCTGTGAGTTAAAATGAACAAAAGAGTATGAGCGTGCATGAGCGTGTGCATGTACACAAAGACACAGAATTCAGATCAAAAGTTATCAAAACACAGCCATACATATGCAGTCCTCTCACCCAATGACATACATTCAATGACCTGACATGTGCCTGCTAAAGGGTGCAGCAGACATACAGGGTGAGCCCCCAAGTCGTTCAGCTGGGGAACACTAAGCAAACCGGAGGAGGATGATCGCATGACAGGTCTAACAGTTCTCCAACAACATCTGTCTTGTCTCACTGTTTTGTTGCCTTCTGATTACATTTCACCATCATCTGGGCTTGCATTTCTCTCCATTAACCTTTTCACGATGCGCCGTACGATAGTGACAGCAACTCACGACGAGCCATTCCGTGGTGACGGGCAACGCTGCTGTACTCCCTAGACGTGCCGTGCCTCCTTTACGGCACAACTATAAAAAAAATCCCCTGTTCTCTCATTTGGAGTCTAAGGGATGCAGCTGCCCTAAATATTTACAACAGGGTTCTAGCCACTGTAAGGGTAAGTTTGCATACACTAGCGATGACCTTTGTGACCCAAGAGTAGTCCAAACAAAGAGATCCGTCTGGCACTAGGAATTTCTGCAAAAGGCACATGTGGAATTTCCTGCCTGGCCAACATGTCGGGCAGAAGAAGAAACATGGCATAACATGAGGTGTTAGAACTGGTTCAGCAAAGTGGTTCAGTGAATGAGGGGGGTAAATAAGGGTGTACAAGTTCATCAACAAGAATCTGAGCTTGATTTATTTGCTCTGTGTACTTAACAGTTCCATACATCCTATCGTGTGAAGCCAAAACAGTGAAAATTGTATACAGTGTGCAATGATTTCTTTTCTTTTTTTTTTAGGTTTATTTCACTTGAATTACATACACTGAATACCTCAGGCTTTCTCTGCATCTATTCAAAGTAAGAGCAAAACTTTATGCCCCTTTTCTTCCTCATTTGCTATTGTCATACTAACCACACAAACCTAAACAAGATTGCGTTTTCCTACATTTTAATTATGTTGTTTCCATAACTGTAGCGCTGCTATTTTACCCAAAGATATATCTAAGTTTATGCTCATTGCAAAGTTCATGTTTTACCCTTCTGTTGATATATAACAATTGCTTGTTACGTTTATAATAAGGGATGTAAAATAAATCAAAAATTGCGAAAATCACGCGTCTGCAACGGTTGTAAGCACATGCGGTGCTGCGGCTGCAGGGAAGTGACGTTGCGCTGCCACGCCCATCATGAAAGAATTAATTTTCATTCTTATTGACCTGACTTTGAGGATAAGTATTATCTGATAAAATCAGTCTAATCCTTATCATCAGTCATCTTTATTGCTTACAGCAACATTGTCATATTTGTCTCATCCACATCATGACCTCTATTTTTCCATCCTTTTGTAGCTGTTGCTATCAAAATAATTTTGATGTTACCGGCATTTTCATAACATTTATCACCAGTATACCATCAACCTCATTGTCATTACCATTACTGATATTAGTAGTAGTTGTAGTTTCGGTTGTAGTAGTATTGCTACTGTTGTGTTTGTCACTTCTGGTACAGGAGGAAGGGGAAGGGGGAGGCAGGAGAGGAGGGCGGGGCATCTTGCATCTCTCCACAGTAGTCTGCTCACAGACGTTTGTGCCGTTCGCTAGACCAGTGAACCTCTTAATAGTGTGTACGCAAATTGTGCATGTGTTTGCTTTCAAAATGATGCCAGTGCTGATGCTTTCAGCTATTTTGGCAACCACAACGTGTAACAAATTCTTCTTATTGAAATGAATAATGCCTTCAAGTTCCAAGTGCTGCACTGCTTGTTTTGTGTCTCTCGATCATTTTCATGATGAAAGTCCCGAGGAACAACCCAAGAGCCATATCTCTGATAACAATCTTGAAGTCATCAAATCAGCTGCCTAGTGACAAAATGACTTATCCAAGTCATCAAAATCAGCTGCTTAGTGACAAAATGACTTATCCAAGTCATCCAAATCAGCTGCCTAGTGACAAAATGACTTATCCAAGTCATCCAAATCAGCTGCCTAGTGACAAAATGACTTATCCAAGTCATCCAAATCAGCTGCCTAGTGACAAAATGACTTATCCAAGTCATCCAAATCAGCTGCCTAGTGACAAAATGACTAATCCATTCAACAAATGTACGGAGCTCAAAAATTATACTGGTCCACTTTGTAAGCTCCTACCTGTGTAACACAGACACAACATGTACTGTTGAAGATCACGTTGTTCACGAAATGCTCTGGTTCAGTAACAGTCTTTGATATCAGTCCCTTCCTTCCATGCTGAGGTAGCATGCAATGAAGGGAATAGTGTCCCCCATGTCCAGAAGATTGATCACGTTGTTCATGAATTGCTCTGGTTCAGTAACAGTCTTTGATATCACAGTCCCTTCCTTCCATGCTGGATCAACTGTTTTATCCGCCATGGCATGCACACTTGTGAACTTGAACAGCATCTCCACCTCCTCATTGGTGTGAACGTGTCTGAGGGAGAGCTCCAGCTGTTTGTTCATCTTGGGATTTAGAATCACTTGGCATAAAAAAAAGAGCCTCCAGTAGTTGATCTGGTGTTGGATGATTTCAACAAAAAGGGTCAGTTCTCTGAAGAAGAGATATGTGGTGTCTCGTCCATGGAAGGCTGAGGATATGAGACCCAGACTTCTTGACAATGAAGAGCTGGCTCGGTCTCGTTTGGATCACTTGAGTCGTAAACTCAGCAAGGATCCTGGATTGGAACCTAGATATCATGAGGTTTTCTGTGATATGTTGAAAGAAAACATGATTGAAGAGGTTCCTCAAGATGAGATGGTTTGCTCTTTCCCATATTTTATTTGCCACATCATCCTGTGGTCAAGGAGTCTAGGCTGACAACAAAGATTCGTCTGGTGTTTGATGCTTCAGCCAAAGGGTTCAATGGAGTTTCATTGAATGATTGTTTGGAGACAGGTCCTAGTCTGATATACTGATTTACCTGGAATTTTAGTACAGGTCAGGTGATGGAAGGTGGCTCAGTCTGCTGATGTAACAAAAACATTCTTCAAATCTTCTTCAAATCTAGTTGAATCATGAGGATCAGGATGTGCATTGATTCTTCTGGAATGATCAAGGTGATGTCAAAAAGATGAGAGAGTCACTCGTGTACCCTTTGATAACAAAAGCAGTCCCTTCTTGCTCAATGTCACCATCAAATACCATTTGGATCAGTTCCCCCCTTCTCGCGTGACTGAGGAGCTTTCTGAAAATCTTTATATGGATGATTGGTTATCTGAGTGTGATGATCATTCAGTAGCATGTGACATGCTTAGAGAGGCTAATGAGATTATGAGTGAAGCTGGCACGTCTCTGTCAAAATGGGGTTCCAACAGTGAACAGGTAGATGATGTAATTTGCAGAGAACTTCAAGATACGTCTGTGGGAACAGAATCATTCAAAGTGCTTGGTAGGCGATGGTTGGTTTCTCAGGATTGTTTCTCCTTTGATGGATTGCAGTTTCTAGTGATCTGTGTGTCACGAAAAAGGTAGTCCTGAGCCTAATCTCAAAGTTATTTGATCCCCTTGGATTTTCTCACACCTTTCATCATAACAGCAAAATGTATGTTTCAAGAACTTTGGAGGCTGGGGATACCTTGGGATCAGATTGTGCCTGTGAGCATACAAGGAAAATTCACTGCATGGGTCAAAGATCTTGGGCATCTGAAAAGGTGTAAAAATTCTTCGGAATTACACAGGAGCTCCATGGACTGACATATCTGTGTTTCAGTTGCAG
This sequence comes from Conus betulinus, assembly GCA_016801955.1. NCBI lineage: Eukaryota > Metazoa > Mollusca > Gastropoda > Neogastropoda > Conidae > Conus > Conus betulinus. The sequence continues at coordinate 39,096 of JADBJO010009856.1, forward strand.
CTTTCAGTGACGCTTCCCAGTCTGCTTATGGTGCTTGTGTTTACCTACATGTGAAGATGCAGGTTGGAACCTGGAAGTCGTCTCTGGTGATTGCGCGAGCTAAAATAGCTCCCCTCAAAAGACTGAGTCTGCCATGCCTGGAATTGTTGGGAGCCTTACTCTGTGCTCGTTTGGGTGGTCTATGTGAGGCAGACTTTGAAATTACAAGATGATGTGGTTTGTCACTGTTGGACAGACTCAGCCGTGACTCTCACTTGCATCCAGAGTGACCCATACAGGTGGAAACCTTTTGTTGCAAACAGTGTTGCTGAGATTCAGTCTCTTGTTGGTCCAGCACTGTGAATCATTGTTCGGGCAAAGATAATCCTGCAGATTTACTAACCCATGGAATCTCAGCAGAGGAGCTGTTGTTGAAGTAAAAGTCCTGGCTTCAGGGTCCTGATTTTTGGTCAAACAAAGCTGCTTGTGGCAAGGAAGACAAATGGTGGGAAGTCTGAGGAAGTTAAGAAAAATGTTTCTGATGTTGTTTGTTCTGAAGCTGAAAGGTCTTGAGTTACTCAGCACATGCTGATCGCTGTGGCTCAGGAGGAAGGACAGCCTGCTGTGTCTAGGGCACTACAGACAGATCTTGAGATGAAAGAAATCCTTGACATTGAAAGGTGGGAGCAGTCTGATAAGAGCGTTGCGGGTGAGCGTTTTCAAAGGAACTGGAAGCGCTGCAAAGTGAACAAACAGTACCATGTGGGTCTTCTATTCTGAGATTGTCTCCATTCATTGGAAAGGATGGTCTGCTTCGTGCTGAAGGGAGACTTCAGTTTTCAGGTTCACCCTATGAAGCCAAAAACCCTGTCATCTTACCCGAAAATCACTTCAGTACACTGTTAGCTTGTCAGGTTCACACATCCTTGAAGCAGTGTGAACAGCATGTTGGTTGAGCTTAGGAATCAGTACTGGATTCTAGGTGCCAGGCGTATCTGCAAAGGTGTGAAACGAGAGTGTATGTCATGCCAGCGTCAAGACGCCACTCCTGGTACTCAGACCTGGGCTCCTTTACCGGAGTTGAGAGTGAATCAAGCACCGCCTTTTTCTGTTACAGGACTAGATCATTGTGGACCTTTGTATTGTTGTGATTTCACTGGAAAGAAATTCTATGTTCTTCTTTTTACCTGTGCGGTGGTGTTCAGAGCAGTACATCTGGAACTGGTGGAGTCCATGTCTAGTGAGGCTACTGTCTTTGCCTTGAGGAGATCTTTTTGCTCGTCGTGGCATGCCCTGGCATGATGTGGGACAATGCAAAAAGGATTTGGCTGCAAAGGATCACTTGGTGAAAGTTCTTGGTGCAGACGCTCCTGACTGGAAGTTCATTCTATCACGCGCTCCGTGGTGGGGAGGTGGGGGAGCGGCTAGTCAGAGCTATACAGGCACACGTTCGCTGTCTTGAGTCACTGGGTATTTCAGGACAGCAGTAAGGAGTTGTTTTGACGCCACTCATTCTGTCTCGCCTTCCTTCTGAGCTGCGCATGGAGTGGGCAAGAGACGGTGCTCAGCATGAGAGCGACTTACAGTTTCTGTCAGAATTCCTGCAGCGGGAAACAGAACGTAGTGAGCGTTCTCAAACCTTTCTGAGAGATGGTGTGAGCAGTTCAGTGTTCGACAAGTCTGTTCCTGTGGCTACTGCAGCGTCTTTGTACGCAGCTGAGGCTGCTCGTCTAACCTGCGAGCTGTGTCAACGTCATGGCCACACACTGGAACATTGTTACGGCATTACCACGGCACCAGTGGGAGACCGAAAAGAGATATGTTGCGGTGTGTCGGTGCATGCTTTCGTTGTCTGACCACAGTAAAGGGACACAATTACAGAAAATGCTCTGCAAAATGTACTAAATTCAAGGGAAAACATCATGCTCTGCTGTGTGTTCCAAAACAAAATTTCCCCTCTAGTGTCGATGCAAAACATCCCAAACAAATAATGTGATCTTCAACATGTACTTCCAGGACACACACACACACACACACACACACACACACACACACACACAATCACACACACACACACACACACACACACACACACACACACACACACACACACACAATGTTCTTATCCATGTGAGAGTGAGTGGAACTTTGATGAGGTGGATTCCACACTTTTTCATCCCTGAGAGAAGAGTTAAGAGATTAAACATAATGTCCTCCATCACCAACAGATTCATTTGAATAAGAACTCGCACACTTCCCCCCCCAAAATGCAGTTATCCTATGATAAGCTTTCCATTTATACATACACAAGCGCTCTGGAAAGTCACTTCTGGTCTCCCAACCTAAAGGGAAAGGAGTCCACCCATATTCAGTGCTCACCATGTAAAAACAAACGAGCCAGGTGATGAACCGAAACATTCTGGTCGTATCCTGAACAAATGTTTACAACTACTATGCGGCCACCTAAGCCTCTGCAGCTCCACTTCACACTGTGTTGTTTATCAGCAAAGTTTGGTGGCCACAGTCACGTTTGTCTCCTGAGCTGGGCCGATGCTGATGACACATGAACGAGATGGAGGCCATGTCACACAAAGTTCTCGTCGGTGTGGAGCAGATGAGGAAGGAATCCATCAGCTGGGGCTGGACCAGCTGCTGGTGGTCGATGGGCCGCACGCTCTCCGTGCCGCTGATGCTGCAGATCTTCCGCAGGGCAGCCTGTGAATTGACAGGATGGGAAAGCGTAGGATCGATTGTAGTTTTCGTTGGTGGCTGAGGTCGGTGAGCAAACATAATGTAAAACAATAGAAAGGGTGGGGGTTAGTTTCCGCCGAGGACATTGACGAACAAAGTACACAAGACACGATGCATTTCGACCTCTTGGGTCTTCTTCAAGTGAAAACAAAATACGTAACATTTAACATTTAGGACAGTACAAACAAAGAACGAAGAGCGACTTTATCTGATGTCCATGTGGTAAGCTGTGAAGAATGGCTGACCGAAGCTTCACAGCTTACCACATGGACATCAGATAAGTCGCTCTTCGTTCTTTGTTTGTACTGTCCTAAATGTTAAATGTTACGTATTTTGTTTTCACTTGAAGAAGACCCAAGAGGTCGAAATGCATCGTGTCTTGTGTACTTTGTTAGAAGACCCAAATGCATCATGTTTAGTCCTGTAACCTGTTTGTATAGTCTTGCTGAACGAATAACCTTTCTTTTTAAAGTATACTTAGAGTTTAAAACAAGAAAATTTGTAAAAAAGCAAAAAAAACAAAACAAAAAAAAAACAGAGAGAGGCTGACGGAAGACAACTGGGGGCAGGCAGAAGAACAGAGTGGAGGAGGGAGGGAGAGGGACAGAGACCAATATAAAGTGACAGCAAGATAGGTGAATAAAGATCTACAAAATATAATCTTTCCCTCCCTCTCTCTCTCTCTCTTCAAGATGATCAATCTTCTGTGTTGGTGTGGAAATGTGAGCAATACTCTGGGGAAGGCACCCATAACAATGAAAAAAACTTAGCTGTTTGATTCCAGTCTTGGACTCCAACAACATTATATCATAACATCATATCAGAGAACTTTCTTCAAGTATCTTTTTTTTAAATCACTGTACATGGTTTATCCTCCAATGTCAGCAGTCTGATACACTGACACACTTGATCACCATGCTTAAAGCCATATGAACCTGGCGTCAGATCCGCTGATCGAGATAAGAGGTGAAATAATGTTCCCAAAGAAAATGCGTGCTTCTTCCAAGACTGGAAACCCACTACCCCTCCCCATTCTCTGTGTTGTTTAGCGACGATGGATCTCATTCAGCATTAGTCTCTAAACAGCCTGACAGACTCTAATGAAAACCACAGTAATCTGCATCAAGCAAATCATGTCTAAATCACTATTTGTATGATCCTCCCACCTAAAAAAAAAAAAGGGAAAAAAAACTTAATTAACTTACAGGTAGTAATTTTGTAGGGTAGCACAAATTACGATGAAAGAAATGCAAACTTTCTTTTTCATTCTTTCACACACAGTTTTGACTTTATATAATGATACAGTATGAAAAAAAAAAGACAAACTTGAGTTATGAAGTCAGCAGAGTATGTGACTTACAGATACCCCGTTTGATGCATGACAAAGACACAAATGAATAATTATTTCTTCTGATACCATCAAAACTGTTTGATGCATGACAAACACACAAATAAATGTTGATTTCTTCTGATACGACCACCAAGCACACAAATAAATGATTATTTCTTCTGATACGACCATCAAACACACAAATAAATGATTACTTCTTCTGATACGACCACCAAACACACAAATATATGATTACTTCTTCTGATGTGACCATCAAACACACATTTAATGATTATTTCTTCTGATACGACCACAAACGTTCGATGCACAATGAACAGACAAATAAAAGATTATTTTTTCTGATACGACCAACAAACACACAAATGAATGATTATTTCTTCTGATAGAACCATCCAACACACAATGATTGATCATTCTTTTGATACAACCATCAAACACACGAATGAAGGATCATTTCTTCTGACATGACCATCAAACACACAAATGAATGATCATCATTTCGTCTGATACGACTGACCACCAGCACGTAGGGCAAGATCCATGTACACTCACCAGGCAGGCCACTAAGACTGCGTCACTCTTGTTCCGTGCCTCTCCCTGGCGGCACAACTCTACCAGGCGGGGAATGGCTGCAGTATGCACAATGCCGACAAAAAGAATCCTCAATACCCCCCCACACACACACACAAAAACATGTAAAAAAAAAATCCTCAATACCCACACAAAATTACACGAAAAGAATCCTCAATACCCACACACAAAAAACATGTTTAAAAAAATCCTCCATACCCATTCGAAGATACATGGAAAGAATCCTCAATACCCACACACAAGAAAAATGTAAAAAAAAAAAAAAAAATCCTCAATACCCATACAAAGATGCATGGAAAGAATCCTCAATACCCACACAAAATGACATGAAAAGAATCCCTCAATACCTACACACAAATACAGAAGAGAATCCTAAATACTCACACAAAAAAACACATTGAAAAGGTATACATATATATATGTCATAAATAGTATCAAAGTTATATATATATCATAAATAGTATCAAAGTGCCCTTCGAGATTTAAAAAGGCTCAACCACCTGGGGAGCAACATCTGTTAAAATGAGGTATTAATATATATATATATATATAGAGAGAGAGAGAGAGAGAGAGAGAGAGAGAGAGATAGACAGATATACATATGTATATATATAATGCAAAAACAATCAGACTACCAGTCCTTTAAAATACATGAACAGAAATGTAACTATTTCTAAATAAACTACAAACACAACCCTAACAAGAATGATCCAAACATGGAAACAGTACCCTACAATAAACGTGTGAAAAGTTAGCAATGTTGAGTGTGACTCACCTTTTGAACACATCAAAGTCTCCGTGCCGCTGTCCCGGTGACAGAGCCGAGACAAAGCAATGGCTGCCTTCTGCTGAACTCTCTCGCATGCCGCAAGCTCCGTTTTTCCGGCCAGCGATAACGGCCGCTCATGGAGGAACCGGATCATCAGCTCTATGCCTCCCTGCTGCCGGATGTGTCTGCCTGGGAAGTCGGGTGTGCCGCCATATTGGCCAGAATGGTCGCCACCTGGGTAGAACAAGGGCTGTACATTTTCAGCTTTAGTTTCGTATGGAATGGTCAAGATGTTGTCTGGTCCAACAGTTCTCTTGCGGATTCCAAAATCAGGACTCTGATGTCATGGAAGATGAGATGAAAAAAATTTTTAAAAAGAAAGAAATAAAACAGAAAGCCACACAGTGAGAGGCCTTCTCCGTTACAGGAGTCTTGATGCTTCGTCGTACGGAGTGAGTTGCACAATGTGGTCATTGTCAGAGGTTTGACCCTACTGCCTTCATGTCACTGGATAATTCGCCACAAAAAAAAAAAAAAAACGTGCAGCTTTAAACATGAATCCACTTTAGGTCCCAAAATTAAATTTAAAAAAATACAACGGTTGGTTTTCAATACGAAATAATTGGTTCTGGAGCAAATTTTCTTGGCACATGGCAGTTTTGTTTCTTCCTGTCTTCCATAGAACAGTCATTGTTAATTATTCTGCTACTGCAAGAGGTTCCTATGGAAAGTTTAACTCTCAGCCAATGAAAAGAAAGACCATAGACAACAGACTTAAAAACAAAAAAAAAAGAATTTACATGAAAAAAACATATATTTAAAAGCAATTCTGACATTACAATAGTCCTAAATTTAAAAAAAAAAACCAGCTTTTATAAAAAAAAAAAAAAAAACCACCTTTCAACATGGATAACATTGATGAAAATGATGCTATAAAGTTCAAAGCCCATCTTCAAACTACATGGCAGCGCTATACTCTATGCTTTGTTTTGTACAACAGCCAAGAGTCACCTTGGCCCAAGAGACACAGACATCAGCAGAAATTTTGATCAAGACAATCAGAGATGCAGCCATGAGTGGATAAAATTCAACTGTGGCTCCAGTTTTCAAGTTCGACCCCTTGGGATACTAAAAAAAAACTGGGTAAGAGCTGAGTAGAGTTGCAAAAAAAAAAAAAAAAATACTAAGATGCCTTTCCCACAAAAGCCAAAATGCAGACTTACTTTTCCCACAAAATTTAAAAAAAAAAAAAAAAAAAACCAGACTAACTTTCCCCACAATGCAACTGAAATTTCAACATGAAGAAACTGCTGTGGTTAAGAAAGGGATCACACCACTACACACTCCACACACAGTTGCACCCCTTTGCCCTGACCTCACCTGGTCCTTGGCAAAGAGGGACCTGGCCTTGGGGACGGAGGAGGCCTTGACGAGCAGGTAGGGAGCCTGTAGCTGCAGCAGAATGGCGCTGGCCTGGGGGGTGCAGGAACGTGATGTTGGCGATGGCCGCCGTCGACAGGAGGAACACTTCGTGACTCAGGGTCCGCTGGCACAGCTCTGGGACACATTGGAACTGGTGTGCTGGGATGTGTTACGTTTTCATGGGCATCATCGGGGATTCCAGGTCACTTTGGTGATTTACTATTGGGGGTAAGATGAGTGATTTATCATGAATGAGCTAGGAGCACATACAAAGAAAGCAACAAGAATAAAGTATGATTATTATATATAACTAAAATACATTCAATTTGTAAACGCTAGTACACTCACTTACACAAACAGTCAAATGGAGACATGCACACACACACACACACACACATACACACACACACACACACACCATCTAATACCACGTAATTTTGTGAAAAGATGTCAAATTTAAGTACTACAATTATTACTGCTGCTGCTGCTGCTGCTACTGCTACTACTACACACACACACACACTCAGGCAGACAGACAAACACACTGCAAAGACAATTTTGTCTCGTTTTGTCAAATATCTCATTACTCCAAAAATATATACAAATGAAAAAACAAACAGTATATCCAGAAGTGAAAGAAACACACCCAAAGAGAAAAACTGAAATGACTACCAAAATGATTTCATAACCTGTCCACACATACCTTCTATGACATTTCACATGTTTTTTTCTAATCCAAAAAAAACAAAACAAAGGGTGACATGCACTGATCCACTGCTGGGTTTGGGCACATTCTTCTTTCCACACAAATGTTCTGTTTGCAAGTCATCAAATGACATGTCTGATTTTTTTTTTTTTTTTTTTTTTTTTTTTTAAAGGAAGCAGAGTGAGGCAGTTCATTATGCTAAAGCATATAATGAAATGGTGACTGTTCGCTTTGTGGGGTTCAAAATTTCATTTCCATCAACATAACGTTTATTTGCTTTCGACACAATTTCATTTCCATCAACATAACAAAAGTTTATTTCCCTTCAGACTGTCCCATCTTGATGTTTGTGTCCAAGTCTCTCTCTCCCTCTCTCTCTCTCTCTTGTGCTCTGTCTCTCTCACTTGCACACTCTCTTTCTCTCTCTCTCTCTCTCTCTCTCTCTCTTGCTCTCTCTCTCTCCCCCCCTCTCTCTCCACTGTTTTTGAACAACTGAACAACTTTTCCCTACATTGTGTATGTTGGATCAAACCAGGCAATTCTGAACACCACTGAAGTGACTCAGCAGCACAGTCTCCTCTGAAAGGTTGCCTCATAATGACCTGACACTGACTGCTCCCTATGAACTGCCAGTGCTGGAGCTGTCACAGGACAACCTGAGTGCAGCTGTGCATGGGAAAGCCAGAATATGCTAGTACTTAATGACACTTATAGCCCCACCAACTGCAAAGGGCCATACCAGTGCCGCCACCACATTGAAGTCAACCCACACGTCATATGATAAAAATAACAACTCATTCACACAACTCTTTTTCCACAAGTCTTAAAAAAAAAAAAAAAAAAAAAAAACTCGTTCACACAACTCTTTAAACACAACTTCTGAAAACACACTGAACTTTTTGTGAAAATTTTTTCCGTAAAATCTGAAATCAGATGAAAAATGTTAATTTCTTTCAGAAATTCAAAGATCAAGTCTTGGACATCTCCGAACATGGTTTTCATGGAGTCTGCTGTAAAACGCTTATGTCTCACGTCATGCATGTCCAAACACTCTAAAAGAAGAAGCCAGAATGAGCAATCTAAGAGCACACTCTCATGTGACTGAGAGGATACAGAAGACCAGACAGCAAAACATCCACACATTAAAAATCCCCCCCCCCCCACCCCCACCCACCCCCCCCCAAAAAAATATAAACAGAATCAGTCTCCACTCACGAAGCAAAGCCTGCAGCAGACGAGTCAGATCCTGTAACAATCCCCCCAAATGATGGCCATGATGCAAGCAAGGGGAGGTCAACTGAGCCACCACACCAGCCGCTTCCCCCTGCATGGCCTCCCCTGACGAAGAATCGGTTTCACACAACAAGTCCACCAACAGCTCCACCCCTCGTTCCTGTCACACAGCAAGAAGATCAGAAACACTGCAGTCACAGGCCAAGAGGTTGTACCGACATCCTATATTCTGTCTGAATGAAGCTTAATGATGCATGGGAACACTGAGACGGATTTCAGTTTCATTCAGTGTCATTATAGCCCAGCTGAATGTCCCGGTCTATTCAAAGCTGTCACAATATCCTGACAAAAAAAACAAAACAAAAAAATTCTAATTCAATTTTATAATCATAGCCCAGCCGACCACACTGTGCATTTTCAGGGCAGTCATACTCATACAGGAAAAAATCTCAAAGACTGAACATCTTAGATCATCGAAAAAGATCACATCCTGGAGGAAAACAAAATCATGAAAAGCAATTAATGATATGGTAGCTACATTACTGATTTCTTGTAGCATATCATGTATGCTAAGCTGTGCTGTCCACTTTTCGGACTGCACGTTCACAGTGCATCAATCCAAGTCTCTTGTTCATTTTTTTTTTTTTTTTTTTCATTTCATCCATCTGTTCTTTTGACTTTTGACAATCTAGTCTGCTTCCAGGGGAAAGTTCAACGATGAGCCTCTAACTTCATTGACGTCCATCCTCTCACTTCATCAACGTCCATCCTCTCACTTCATCAACGTCCATATCCATTTCTTCACTGCATGTGTAAGAGCGGCGATTCAACTTGTAGTTTCATGCAGTTTTTTCCTGTCAGTTATGCATCGTACTTCTGCACTGTTTGTACACTGCTTGAACTCTGAAATCACAATCAGCTGGGCATCCATAGCATGAGAAAGTGTGAAGGGCAGTTGCATTTTGCAGAGCATCGATTTACCAGTCTACTGATGAACCTGAATTTTGATGGGCATGAGCAGACAGGATGAGGGTCTCAAGTGATAAACTATGCATGTAGAACCATATAGCCCTGGCAAGTCACAAGATTTAGAAATGACAAATGTCATCAAATCAAAAAGCTTTTTTGTTTTTTTTTTATGTGTGTGTTCTGATGTATTTTACAAGAAAACAAATCAAAATGAAACGAGAACAAACCACTCATCAAATTCCTTTACACATACACAAAAAAAAAACACACACAGAAAACCCACAATCCAAAATCTAGTCAAGAACTTACCCTCTCTCAAATTCAACGATGCACTCTGGTGCACAACAAATCGTTGCAAGAGCTCGAAGGGCCTGAGACCGGGTAAAGGTCAAGGTTTCTCTTCGACAGACATCCAGCAGACCTCTCACTCCCCCTTCCTATGGTAAACATGAACATAATCCAAAGCCATTTATGTTACAGACAGGAAACATGATACTATGATAATAAATATGCAAAAGGACAAAGATACCTTATCATTTGAACAGCTAATACATAACAAAAAAAGCAAAATGCAGAAAAAAACATGTGTGAAACTATCATTCAAGTCAACCACTAAACTAGAAGGAAACCTGGAGCTAAAGTTTAAGGATGTGAATGACACTGATGACCAAATGGCAGAGGTCAGCCTCTGCTTAAATTTTTCACTTGCTGGTGCTTGAAAATTACCACCTTCCAATCCATGGTGGCAACGAAAAGTGAAGTACCTCAGGGTACAACACATGATGCTGAAATTCCGATTTCAAACTAAATCTGACATGACACAATTTTCACTTTTTTTTTGTTGTCGTTGTTGTTGTTGTTGTTGCTCCTTTTTAATTCAACAACCGTCATTTATTTGGCTTTATTTCCACCAAAGAATTGGGTTCATCATTTAGTACATGTTAATATCTTACCAAGGCCTCTTTCAAATTTAACTCTCTAAAATTCAAGATGTCTGATAATATCTACTGTAATATATATCCACAGTAATTCATTCAGTATCTACCTGAATTAGAAAGTTTTATTCTCCACACCTTCTTTCATTAATTAATCAACAAGCGTTTTGAATTAAGTCATGGCAAGTACTCACTCCCATGACCACATCAGTCTCTTTCTAACAACTCCCTCCTTGTGATTCACTTCAATATGTCTTCACTGTGATCGATGTCAAAAACCCTGAGCAGGAATCATTGCATTTATGCACAAAGGTCAACCTCAAACATCAGTACACGATTGGTAAACTGAAATAGTCCATTTTGTGTTCCAATAATATCAAAGCTGCGACGTATTGACAATTAACGGCCAACCTGTTGACCATATCATTCTATCAAGCTGTTAACTGACCAATGCCAAAAAATACCCAAACCTGTTTCCACGTTTGACCATCATCCCAGCTCATAATGTCAATGCCAGACTTTTTGGTGTATGGTGCTGATTGTATCCCTTTAAATTAAGGAGTGTGAGGGGGGGAGGGGGGGGGGGAACGGAGGAGGGGGTATTCTTCTGCAGAATTTGTTGGAATATTGCTCACCAATCTTTTCAGCCACCTTCAGTCCAAAGGTGAAAGTAAAAACAAGGGTTATGTTAAAAAAAAAAAAAAAAAAAAAAAAAAAAAAAAAAAAGTGGTCTAATTAAATATGGCAAACGACTAAAATTTAATACGATGTTCAATTCATCTTGTGTCCTCTGCAAGGGAGGTCACACAGTGTGACTGCACCAAATGCATCCCATCCTGGGAAGACTCTTTAGGGTTGTAGTTGTGAGCTGATAGGTTTGTAATAGCAAAGTCTCTGCAGGAGGTTGTCTTAATTTCTCTTGTTGGCTACTGGCAGGTCATGGGGGAAGCAAGCATTCATATCATGAACCTTTTTCCCAAAATGTTTGGCCTCAAATGAATTTAAGGTTGGCTGAATTCAAACCAATCTCAATAACAAGAAATTCTTGACTAGAGTAATGCTTCTGAGCTGAAGTTCCTTGTCATGCAATGCAGTTTATTTTGAGATTGGACAAGCATGTGGATTCAACGTTTCCAAACTCTGGCATTTTCTGTTCAGGCCACCCAGTAACAGAATATTTCATTTGTCCTGTCCTAGAGTAGCATTGCAAGAGATCCCCGAGAGTGCAGTGTGGCCATGTAGGCCTTCCTCATTTTTCTACACACAACCATACTCTTTTTTCTCACACACGAGTACACCGTTGCCAATCCCCCAATAAAGCACATGCTTTCCTTACACCCATAAACGTACATGCAAACAACTCCCCTTCCTAACTGGCTCCCTCCCCCACGTCCTGTCCACCACCACCCTCCCCAGCCCCCTCACTATTCCACCTTTAACCTTCCGACCCACTTCCAACACTCGCTCTCGTACCCCCTGCCATACCCACCCCTTCCGCAAACAAACACAAAAGATGTAGCTGCCACCCATCCTGCCCACAATGAAAACGCGAGTTCTCTCTTATGAACACACACACACACACACACACACACACACACACACGCACACATCTTCCCCGCCATATCTACCTCCCTTCCACCATCACCCTCACACTATACACCATCCTCCCATCTCACCCTACACACACACACACACACACACACACACACACACACACAGAGCTGCCACTCACCCTGGCCACAATGAAACAGGTGTGTTCTCCTTCCAGCCCCAGGCCGATGATGCAGGAGATGGCGGCATGCACTGTGGCCAGCCCTCGGCCACTGGTCAGACTGTCCACTGGATGGGGGCGAGGAACAATGAACATGGCTTAGCACTACTGGACTGGCAAAACAGTTAACACTGGCTCAGTACTAGCTGTTTGGCAAAACCATGAACACTGGCTTAGTACCAGCCATTTGGCAAAACCGTCAACACTGGCTTAGCTTTGGATTGCAGGCAAAACAAATGACACTGCCTTTTAGCTGTTGCGCTGGCCTAAAAAAGTTAACACAGGCAGACAAAACAGTTAACAGCGGTTTAGCATTGGTACGCCAGGCACAATAGTTGACACCGCTTCATGACTGGTGTGTGCCAGGCAAAACAGCTGACACTGGTTTAGCACTGCCACTGATGAGAAAGGCAAAGTAGTTATTAATGGTTATTTTCGTCTGCTGGGCAAAACAGTTGACACTGGTTTATAGCTGTGTATCAGGCAAAGCTGTTAACACTGGTTCAGTATTGCTGTGTGTCAGACAAAACAGTTGACACTGGTTCAGCATTGCTGTGTATCAGGCAAAGCTGTTAACACTGGCTCAGCATTGCTGTGTGTCAGGCAAAACAGTTGACACTGGTTCAGCATTGCTGTGTATCAGGCAAAGCTGTTAACACTGGTTCAGCATTGCTGTGTGTCAGGCAAAGCTGTTGACACTGGTTTAGCATTGCTGTGTGTCAGACAAAACAGTTGACACTGGTTCAGCATTGCTGTTTGTCAGGCAAAACAGTTGACACTGGTTTAGCATTGCTGTGTGTCAGGCAAAGCTGTTAACACTGATTCAGCATTGCTGTGTGTGTCAGGCAAAACAGTTGACACTGGTTCAGCATTGCTGTGTGCCAGGCAAAAAAGTTGACACTGGTTCAGCATTGCTGTGTGCCAGGCAAAGCAGTTGACACTGGCTTAGCACTGCTGTGTGCCAGGCAAAGCAGTTGACACTGGCACACATTCATGTTTGGGCAAAATAGTCTACACAGTCTTCATGGCTTTAGGCAAGCAGGACCGTGAACACAGGCTTGATGTTCGCAGTTTTTCCAAGTTGTAACGAAAATAATCTGCCTCCACAAAAAAACAAACAAACAAAAACAGTACTACCATGGGAGATGGAGAAGAATGGTAAAAAGCAGGAAAAAGAGAGGATATGTACAACCAAGAGAGGAAGAGGGAGAGGAGAAAAAAGGAGAGAGGAAGAGAAAGAGACAGAGTGAGATAGAAAAAAAAAACTGTGTATGAGTGTTCGTAAGTGCATGTCTGTGTCTGGTGGCTACATCTGTATCTACTATGTTCACCATATATAAATGTCATCCTCATTGCCTTGCATCTTTATGTAATTGGTTATCCTAAGATCCCCCTATGCAGGCTATGTAAATGACATGTAAATCCTAAATGATCTCCTATACCCTCAGATCCCTCTATGCATGCTATGTAAGCGACATGTAAAGCCTAAATGATTTCCTTCGTTCGCTCACTGGCAATTACACTGAGTATGAAAAATGTGAGCTTGCACACAAGCCTGTGCACTTAAAAAAAAAAAAAAGAAATGATAATAACAGACAATAAATACAAAGTACATAAAACAATTAAATCAAAACTAGTAGAAACAAACACATCTCTTTTCACATAGCATGAACACACACACACACACACACACACACACACGCACACGCATACACACACACACGTACACACACACACATACAGATACACACACAACTGAGACAACAATAAAACTAGATCAAATGTGCCGCATAATCTCAGCAGTATTACTTACAAGAATTCATGGCAAACCAGAAAATGTTGCATGGAGTTTCAGATTTGTTGGTGCGTCCAACTCACAATTTACAAAAAAAAATTATGCATGGTAGTTTGATGTGATGTACCTATCAGTCACACATCAATCAGCTTATTTCAGAGAATGGTGATGAGCTGTGGTCTCTGTCAGCATTTAATACTGTCAGAAGTCACTGCTACAAATATGCCTAAACTCTCCAAATTGAAAGGCACTGCATAAGCAATTCTGATTAGACATTGCACAATCTTACAGCCAGTCAGCAAGGGCTTTCTTTCTTTAATCATGTCAGCTTTACAACATCAGTATTTCCATCCAGTTAGTCGAGCATTCGATACAATTCAAACTGGGCCCACTGTAAAAAAAAATTTTAATTTCACAGTAATGTTTTTCCCCCACTATTAGATTGTTCGTCTTTGTATTTGTTTGACTTTATTCAAGTTTAAAAGGCTGTGCCAGTCTTGAATAAAAGTTACTCTGTGTTAGGTTTCCTTATGGGAGCAAAGACTACCCCACTTGTTTACCGCTTATTGTTTGCTGTTCCCTGCCTCATTTCATTTTCCATTTCACAGTAATAGGTCACTTGATCTCCGATATCTTGAAACAATCTGAAGCTCTGCAGATAATTTTCTCAGGCAAAATTCTAGGGAAAAAAAATCCACAATTGGGTGAAAAAAGCCAAAGTTGGCATAGTATGGTGGTAATGCTCTCTTCCGTCGGGGAGAGAAAACTGTTGTGGCAACAGGAATCATACACCACCACCCTATATACCACATGCACATGCACACATACAGAGTCATAAAACGGAACTGGTGCACACTCTTCTCACCTATTTTTTGCACCAGGTGGCCAAGAGTCACATCGATGAGTCGACTAAAGGACTGACCCAGGAATGTGAGTTGGTTGATGAGGGGAACTGTGTTCTTCTTGTCGTTAATGCCTTCTTTCTGATATTTTCACACAAAAGCTGGGTGGAGATAAAATAAAAAACAAAATGTATACAACTGTTATCATTTATGACACTTGCTCCTTTCATTTTCATTAATTTCAATAACTGCAAACAAACAGAGACAACAGAGGCAAACGAGAATATGCACCCCATCTCCATCATCTTCCATCTACATATAAGTAAGCAGGTTACAAAACAATTTCAAACTGTAATCTTTCATGTGCACGCACACACACACATACACATACACACACACACACACACACACACACACAAACACCCACATGCACACACAAATCATTTTCCACAGTATCTGATTGCATAAATCGGCATAACCACTGAACAAGTCCCAGCCCTGCGAATCTTACAAATTAGATTCACATATCTGTATGGGATAGCTCTACATCACCAGTCAAACATGCAATGAAGCATAGCTAAAGTCTGCCAGTAAATTTTTCTCTCTCCTGCAGGTGAAGTGAATGAGGTCAGGTGAATGTGTATGTGTGTACATGTTTGCGCATGCATGCATGCATCTTTTTTGTGTGTGTGTGTGTGTGTGTGTGTGTGTGTGTGTGTGTGTGTGTGTGTGTGTGTGTGTGTGTGTGTGTGTGTGTGCATGCATGCCAGCATTCATGCGTGGTACCATACCTTGCTGATTGTTGAACCAGTTTGGTGCTCTCTCCTTTAACTATATCTTGCAGCTGAAATTTCAGAAACAGGATGGGAAAGAGTTACCAATCAGTCCATCACAAATTATCTAAATTTTCGAAACACAAACTAAAGGCACTGAACCCAAATATCATACAGAGGAAACATGCATTCATCCACATTTCAAAAATAAAACAAAACTGGAAAGCTATTAGAGATAAAGAGGCAAGCCTGATAATTTGTATTCAGACTGGACACAGAACAGTGACATCAACATCTGTTGTATCAAAACACCAACTATAGTCACTGATTTCAAGCGTTTCACTCTCCAAGTTTTGCTGAACATCTTCCAAAAGAAGCAAGCGCTAAGTTCTTGTACAGTTTCAGTGGTTTAGTGACGCAATCATCTACTTGAAAATAAACAGTTCGTTACTTCTACATGCATGTGTAAGCTGCTCAAAGTAACGACGACACAGTACCTTGTGAGGCACAGCAGCCAGATCATTATTTTGACCCTTCAGCTGCAGAGCTGATGGAAGTAATTTTGAACCTTTCCCAGGGTCAGATTTTTAAGGACTGAAAGTTCCCTCTGCCCATCCAGCTGTACCTGAAGACCTGATTCTGTTCAGGACGGGGCACAGTAATGGAAGGTGAGAAACAGACTCTTGTTCCGTAACGCTGCGCCCTAGCAATGGTGAACCTTAAAGCACTGTCCCTGCAGCAGTTAGGTCAGGGAACCCTGAACTGTTACCAATGAATGGGCGGTCAGACCATGTGACATGAAGTGAAAACCTGAAGACCAACATGTGGAACCTCTCAACAACACAGGATCTTACACTCTCTGTTGTTGCACAGAAAGTCTGGAACAGACAAAGAGAAAAGAAATAGTGCAGAAAAAAAAAACAAGTCTTCAAGCAGCCTTTTCTGGATGGGTTTTTACCAGAAGGAATCAGACTACATCTCGAAACAAAGCCTGCACTCCTGTCCCCTTACCTCCTGCATGTGAACTGGTACGTCTTTCATGTGACTGTCCCTTACCTCCTGCATGTGAACTGGTACATCTGTCATGTGACTGTCCCTTACCTCCTACATGTGAACTGGTACTCTTTCATGTGACTGTCCCTTACCTCCTGCATGTGAACTGGTACGTCTTTCATGTGACTGTCCCTTACCTCCTGCATGTGAACTGGTATGTCTTTCACGTGACTGTCCCTTACCTCCTACATGTGAACTGGTATGTCTTTCATGTGACTGTCCCTTACCTCCTGCATGTGAACTGGTACCTCTTTCAAGCGACTGTCCCTTACCTACAAAAGTAAACAGGTACATCTTTCAAGCAGCTGTTCCTTACCATTAACAAGTAAACAGGTACATCTTTCAAGAGACTGTTCCTCACACTCTACATGCAGACAAGCACACCTTTCAAAAGACTGTTCCTCAGCTCCAATATGTACACAGACACATCTTTCAAGCGACTGTTCTTACCTCTAGCACATAAACAGGTACATCTTTCAAGCGACTGTTCTTACCTCTAGCACATAAACAGGCACATCTTTCAAGCGACTGTTGCAGACGAGGACCAGGGACTGGACATTCTGTGAGACCATGACAGAACTCCGATGCAGGTCCTTCCAACGGCTCTCCTCAAAGCATCTGCACGCACAAGGACTCTACATCTGAGAGAAATGGCACTCCGGAAGACAGAACATGGTTATCTTCATAGAGGGAATCAAAACAGTCACATATGTAATAAAAAATAAAAGAAATGTCAGCAACAGTTAACTTTGGCAATCTTGATGAGGAATGTTTATGGAAGAAGACGGAGAAAGGTATGGGAAGCTTAATTAAGGAAAAGAATAAGGAAAGGGCAATGTAATTAGGCATGCAAGCGAAGTATCACTCAGCTGGCAATGGCAACTTAGCAAAGATTTCATTCTAGAAGGAAAAAAAAAAAAAACCCTGATGAATCCAATGACACAGAAAAACCAAAAACATGTTTATTAATGATTATCATTCCATGCCTACAAACACGGTGGTTCCTATAATTTTCAGTTTATCTGGCAACAAACACAGACAGCACTGAAACGCTTTTAATGTGAGAAGTCTGGTGGGACAACTGTGACGTGATTCTGCTGTCCTTTTGCTGCAAGGACTTACTCCTGACTTTTCTTTTGAACCTGACTGATTCAAGAGAATGCTGCATATGCCCTTTTTATGCTAGTAATTCTATTGCCCCGAGATTTTCTTCACAGTCTGGTAGCTAGATCTATCTAGATGTGGTTGTCAGCAACTAACAGTGTCCGACTTTGGCACACATCTTAGGACTTCACAACAGAACCTGCTACTCCCCCCTCTCTCTCTCGGTCTCTTTTTTCTATCAGTATAAAATACTATCTGTCATGCAAACAGACAGCCCAGGAGATCTTCCATCAAGCTTATCTTCTTTCTGTTTAATGTGAAGAATTGTCCTTGTTCAGAATCCCTGAAATGGGTAATCTGGGCGCTGCTCCAGACACATGGACAACAATGCTGCGATCACTTCTTTGGAGACAGGATGGACACAGCCAACCTTTCTCAAAAGCTAATAAAATGCTGTGATTAAAAAAAACTACATAAAAAAACTAAACAGATTCCAAACATTTCACAAACAGTTTATTCCAGATTTTACAGAAAACATAAACTAATTAGTACATCAATGAATATTTGGGAAGAACGAAAAATGTGCAACAAATGGACAGAAACACACCAAAATCAATTAAACAAAGGTCTCAGCGAAGACTGGGCAAAAAAATCATTTCAAACTCTCAAAACGTGAAAGCTTCTATGCCTTCAGTTTGTTTCGTTTTTCATATTCTATTGTTACTGAGATTTACTAACATTCACTGCAAGCAGCACGCGCACAGGAGAAAGTAAAAGAAGAAGAAGAGTATGTTCTGAACACACTGAATGAAGTAAAACTTCTGCAAACTCACTGAAAGAGGTGAGCAAAACTGTCGCTGATTTTATCAGCCTTCTCCTTCAGCACATCGATGTGATCTGGAACATTATAATCAGGAGTCGTTGCATAATTAACTGTCAGCTGGTCACACATCTACTGATTTAGGTTCGCTTTCTTGCCAATAGCAACTGTGTTTTACAGAGAATTTGAAGTGACTTCTCAGCAAGTTTGAGCTGGATTTCGATATGGTTTACTGCATTTTGCAAAGCAAAAAACACAGTTGAGCCTGTCAACACGGCTGCCAGAAGGCACAATGTAGAAAAGTTTGCAAGCATTTTCTTTGATTTGCTGCTTAATGGTAACATTAGTGATAACGAAAGTTATAGAATCATTCAGTTGATGTCGTTGATCCCAATGACTCAAGTGATTTTGAGTATTGCTGACAAGGATTAAAGGTCACCAGGTGCATCCAGAAGTACTGGGTGTAGGCATGCTGGAAAGGGGGCTAGTCACGGACCACTGATCCCAAGACTGAGGGTGATCTTATCCAGCAGACTTTGAAGATATGACGGTTGTAATCTCCATTCATTTTCCTTGAATATGACTCTCTCCGAGAAATCTTGGAGCTTCACTTGTATGTTTACAATGGTAATGATGAGGCTGGTGACTTACATAAAAACAAAATTTTTAACTAAAAATAATTCTGGAAGTTGAATAATGGGAAGGTAAACATATCATACAGGCAAGAATGAAAATAACAGTGAATGCGAGGCTCAAAGCCACTGCCTAATGATTTTTTTTTTTTTTGCCAATGGAGTAACATAAAATACTATCTGATCAACCAGATTATTACAAATCTATAAAAGTATGCACTGACATTATGCACAAAACGCATGCACACACACACACACACACACACACACACACACACACCCTCCTCCCCCCCAACATATGCACACTCCAGTGACACTCATCAAGTACGATTCGCAGTCCCATCAAAGTAATTACATTGTACACATCATTCTTAGTCCTTCTAGTACTGACCAGATCTTGCCAGTGTTAAGAAACAAAACTCAAACATGCATCATAGCATATGAAACAGTGTAAACTACAGGCATTTTACTACAACCCTCCATTTTGGCCTCAAACACAATTCACTATCCAACAGTGTTTATTCCTGTACTTTCAACTGAACTTCAATTGCATTTAACTGTGCACACGTGTTGTCTCAGAAATTCCGTTTTCCAAAGACAAATGGTGAATATTCTCACAGCTCAAGAATCCTTTTGTCCTTTTGATTCCTCAGTCACAAAGACGACAGCTGTCTTGATCTTTGTGTTTCATCCTCCCCCCAGTCACCTTCTTGACACTTTTACTTCATTTGGCAGTTTTTCATCTCGTTTTCTAGTCTGACCGCTGCTGCCCTAGGCAAATTATATGCTTGCTGCTTCCTATATATAAATAAAGGCACATCTTACCCTTAATGTCTTTCACTGTTCTGGAGGAGTCTGTCTGCTCTGTTGGTGTGTGGAGTGGTTTCCCTTGAAGAACACTCATACATTCCATCTCCGTCATATTCCGGAGATCAAGCAGCCACCTGGTTTACTGCACTGCCTCTCTTGCAACTGAACATGAGATGTACACATTCATGATATCGTTTTTATACTGTACGTCATTAATACTTAACAGACATCAATACTAATGACATGATATATTACACAGGCAAAAATATTACAGGTTGAAGTACAAATATTTGTCTGCAGCTTGTTTTCAAAAGTCTTTTTTTTTTATTGTTGTTGTTGTTGCACTCAGTATTTGAAAAAAAACAAACAAACAAACAAACAAAACAAACATCAACAGCATTAGAAAGTCAACAATAATGCTGAAGAATGTAACCTACACCAGAATATAAGATCAAATCATGTTTTGTCCTTGTAATTTTATCACACATTTAGATTTAACCATGATATGCCTTTGAATGCTTTTGCATCGTTATCATTTACTGATGTTTGTGTTTTCTGATTTCTTCATTTGTTAGTTTACACTGCGTAATTTGTAAACTGACAGACAAGTCGTCACCCTTTAGTGTTCCTAGACACCAGAGCAAAAGCTGAATTTCTGTTTGATCCCTCTGCTGTGGTAGCAGTTAAGATCAGGCCAAATGACAAGAACTTCAGACAGAACTAAGACAAAAAGAATGGTACTCCCACTATTTTGTGCTCTAAAAATGATCTGATCAATTGAATGATCTGATCTTGCGCCATACCCCAAAGCTATCAGCCCCCCGTCCCTTCTCACCCCAGTTCAATATAAATGTTCACTGACCAAGTCGGACAACATTCAACAGACGCTGCCCAACCTTCAAAACTGTTAGAACCTCCCACTTGGCGCGTGCTAAGGTTGGAGACAGCTGCTGATGCTTGACCAAGGTTGACGTAAAGGGTGAGGGTACCCAGTGCCCATGAGAATTCAACTGCCCTGCAGTTCAGTCCCATTAGTTCGGTATCATTCAAGTATTCACCTGTCTGCTATCTCTTCAACACTCCCACCTTCAGTTGGCTGAGGTCAGAGCAATTCGGTGACAAAGCAGCACTCATGAGATAAGTGTTGATGCATATATCACAGTATCAAAATTGCTACACAAGTGATACTTAGATCAGAATCCAAGGGGTTCTGAATGCAGGATATGCTCTCTGACATGTTTCGTCTATCAACTGAAAGCATGTTACCTGAAGCATACATGAATAGAAATACTTTTTCTCAACATGAAAACGGTTCTAATGAAGATATATGTATATGTATGTTTTTGCAGCTCCATTATCTAATACTTCTGTCAGAAAACTCATTAGAATGGAAACTAATAATACCAGCTGCTATTAAACAAGCATACATCAACATATATGCATGTAAATCACTCCTATATATATACAACTTCATTCATCATATCATGAAGAAATTAACATATGTACCTTGAACAGAAAAGAGAACAAAGAAGACATGAGAAAAGGGAGGAGGAAGAGAGAAGTAGGGTGAGCAACAAAAGAAGACAGTGGTGGAGCAGAAGATGAAGGAAATGCAAGCTGAGCTGCTAGGGATGTAGAAGGAGAACGAGATGATAAAGAAAGGGGCTGAGGAGGTCAAGAAAGGGGAAGAAGAGGAGCATACTTCTTCTTCTGCGTACGCAGGCTGATACTCCTGCGGACACTCCCTATATGGATAGACAAGTATTAATCCCATCTACCCTACAAAGGGAGTGGAGTTGGAGTGGAGTGTATGACCGTTTTTAATCCTGCCATTAAGGCAGCCATACTCCATCTTCTGGGAAGGTGCATGCTATGTGTAGCATGTCATCCATACCAACCGCCAAACTGGCCTTCTCTTCTTCCGAAAGCTGGTGATGGGATTTTACGTGTGTGCAAGATGTTATACGTGCGTTCACACACATAACCTTGTTTATACTAATTATAGTCTCATTCGAAGGACTGTATGGGAAATGGATTCAGAAGTAATGTTAACTCCCGAGGGAAAAATCCTCCTGTACGGAAACGGCCCGGCAGAGATTCAAACCTACAACCCTTGGATTACGAGTCCGGCGCTCTAGCAACTGAGCTATTCCGGCCCCCTAGAGGAGCTTACAAAGAAGGAACAGATTGAGGAGCAGCAGGAGAAGAAGGAGGAGAAGGAGAAAAAAAAAAACAAATCTTTTCAGGAGTTGAGGATAAGAAGGAGTAGATGCAGGCAAAGACCATAAAAAGAAGAAGAAAACGGAAGAGGAAAGTAAGAAGAATCACAAGTACATGGGATTAAAAAAGACAAAGAAAGGACACAAAAACAAACCAAATTTGAATACCTTGCAAGCACACGCAGGGGATCCATTCTGCCCGAAGGAAAACCAGAAAAGGGAAGAAAAAAATCAAGCGTTGCTCAACTTCCACCCCTAAAACAAGTCAATCAACCGGTGTTTTTCTTCATGGTTCAACTGTCACCGTTCTCCCTCCAAAATGACGGCACTGTCATTATCAGCTCTTGATGATTCTCGTAGGACCCCAACACTGAAAAACAAAAAAGAAAAGCAAAGAGTAAAACCTGCCCTCAACAAGTGAAACAAAGAGAGAGTGAGAGGCTGAGTGGGAGACAAGACAAGACAGACAAAATCTTTTGACAACAGACACTGTCAGATAAACAGAAATAATATGCATAATACCGTCTGAGACAGAAAATCTGGTAAAGACTAAAAGAGATGAGAGACTGATTCACCAAGTCTGATCAAGTCAGTGGACACAGAACAAGACAAGTATCATGTTACTGGGGGGAAAAAAAAACTACCTTCAGTGATGAAAGCAAGAAGAAATGGCATAATCAAAGTGCGAATCTTCATTATAATCACATGCATGGCACAAATGGACAAGATACCAGTTGATTAATGACATAAAAGAAACAAACAAACATAATTGTATTATTTGAAAGAAAAACAAACGAATGTGACACAAAACCAATTTGCAAATAAAACAGCACAGCATTACATTTTTTTTTTTCAAATTCAAAATAAAATGTAATGTTACAAACCAAAGAAATTATCAACAGAAAAATATTCAAACATAAGTGTACACATGAATAAAAGATAGCATTTTGCAAAGATAGCATAATACAGCATTTTGCAAATGTTATGTTTCAGATATAACCAGCACTGGTAATGGCTAACAAACAGTTGGATCTGCCCCACACTGACTGACAGTCAAGAGTCATGGCTAACAAAATGACAGATATCACACCGACATATGTCCAATGTTTTGATATTCTACAGAAGGACCACCACACGGCGTGGGGAAACAAATACTGGTCCCAGAGCACTGCTAGTCCTACCCCTTTGTACACTGAGTGCAACGTTTTAGCGGGTAGGCAGTTTGTTTGGTAGGTCACTGAACTTAAGGTATAGTTCTCGGACTGAGCCCTGTGGTCTGGCATCAGTCAATGATTTCCCCCCACTTAGTGGTTTACAAACACTTATTTGTAGGGTGTTCTATCCCTGATCAGTTGTTATCCAAGGCTGAGTGTACTACAGGCTCAAAGAAGATGACTTGAAGTTGAACCACACATTTCAGTTCTATTTACTCAGTGGATGGGTCTCTTAAGAGTTGATCAAATGCTCAGACATGCATACAAATCCCCACCCCCAACCCATTAATAAAAACTGTATTAATAGCTCAAAGAAATGAAGACAAGTTCCATAAAATTTGTCTTTTTTTATCATGCACTTATAGAAACCTTTCATGATAAGGTGATTAAAAATAAAGGCAAGATTAGTAATAAATCACAGCTTCATAGAATAAAAAAAATATAAATCTTTTTCAATTAAATCAAGAAAATTTAATGACGGACGTCATTTTCTGAAGTGATGACAAACATCAGTCTTACACAGTTGCATAATCGAACGAAAGCGACTATTCAACTGCCAGAGCAAGTGTTTCTGATCACAGCACTTGAAAAATCTTGCAACTAAAGATTTGAATCTGCTTTATGCAAGAAAACTAAGGGCTTACATTAGTTACCATGTGTAGAAATGAGGAAAATGTCTACATAATTGATGACAATCATCATTTAGCATGACACGTGTCAGCGTTCACAAGAAGTTTACCACGTACCTTCCACTGGCGTGCCCGTCTGCTAATGCAAATGGCGACTTCCATGAGTGTCCCATGTGGTTGATGGAGAGTACCCGGATGTAGATCAAATGTGAAAACACAACTGAATTTTGCAATATTGATTTTATTGAACATTATGACACGCGTCATATATTACAAAAATGTTGACAACCTTGCAAAATTGTCCAAATCAAATGGGAAACAGAATTTATATCATTAACATGAAATAATTCTCCTGTGATGCAGTAGTTTGAAAAACAAATGCAGTCATTTCCTGAAGATTTTGACTGTTAGCAGACGAAGGAAATGGCAAGTGAACTTAGCATGAAATATTACAACGCACATGACGCGTGTCATGGGCTCGTATCTGCACCCAGTCGAAGTAAATTTAAACATTTAGTGTTCTGGTTTTTACATGTAGTAGACAATGTTTTTTAACATGAATTTGTGTGGTTTTAAGTTG
Organism: Conus betulinus; assembly: GCA_016801955.1. Taxonomy (NCBI): domain Eukaryota; kingdom Metazoa; phylum Mollusca; class Gastropoda; order Neogastropoda; family Conidae; genus Conus; species Conus betulinus. The sequence continues at coordinate 64,044 of JADBJO010009856.1, forward strand.
TTTCAACTCTCTGTTTGCTAGCAGCTATGCTTGCTGAAGTAGAGTTGGTTCAGGTTGTCCGTTTTGAGATGTCGGCATTTCGAGCGTTTCACGACTTCAGGCTTTAACTATTCGAACAAGGTACATCTTTCAAAGTTCATATGTGTGTATGCTGTAAGTATGCACTCTTTTGTGTATTCTCCCAAAAAAAAATTCAAAGAAAATAGGCTGGAAGAGGTTTTATTTTTTCACCAAAGTGTGGTACCCTCCCTGTGCGCACCTTTTGGCACAGAGTCATATATATATATATATATATATATATATATATATATATATATATATATATATATATATATATATGTATATATATGTATATATATATATATATATATATATATATATATATATATATATATATATATATATTGAATTATAAACAAAGCTTGCTCTTATGTCTCAGATTATAGAAATAGGGGGTGATAAGCCTTCATATCTGCTGTGGTAGATGATTCTGCCTAACTAACAGTATGTGCTTGAGTGGGTGCAAGCACCATAATATGTAGTCTTAATTAATCTGTACAGCAACTTTTAACACAAGTTTGTAAATACTCACAAACCTGCTGCTTCGATCAGCCTCGGATCAGCACATGCGATCGAGGGACTCGGAGTGATCTACCCTGTGTGATATCCTTTCCTTTTCCCCAGTCACCCTTCTGCCTTTCTGCTTTGCTTTGTTGTTTCTTCCCCTCTCCCTTCTAATTTTAAGCTGTTTTTTTTCTGAATACTACGTATTTGCCATGTTGTTTGTGCAAAAACAAGTATTTCCTATTATTTTTTCCTAAAAAATGTTTAGACGGTAGAAATTTCTAAGCACAGTTACAAATGACGTCATTCATATTCGTGCAAAACCTGATCCATCATTTGTAAGTCAGTACATTTCCGCAAGAAACGAAAAGTAGATCGCTTCAGACTCGCAGACACACCTTGTTGACTTTCTGTTCAACGTCATAAACGATGGGTCTTTGTCTTCCATGCTTAAACGGATCTTCATCAGACTACGACCAGCCATCACCTGTATGTTTTAACAAACTTTTGCGCTGAAATGTTTAGTCATGTGATAACTTTACGGAGATCATGCTCAACACGATGAAAGTCAAGATTCTTTTATTAAATCATTATGATGATTATAACAAGAATCTTCAGTTAGAACTTAGAATATGTTTACGAAAAATTCAGATATGAACCATACAAAAGAATGAGATTTGAATATTTTGAATCAGGACATTGTCACAAAAAAGTGCTTTCCTTAAAAGTGATTTTGTAAGATTAAATTTTAAAACTATTGTTTTAATATAAATTTTACATAGACGAAAAAAAACAGTGCTATTAGTTTTTTAAAGCGGGCATAAGTGTGAAATGTCACCAAATGTAGGTGTGTCTGAAGTAGGAAATAAGCATGAATATGACTGAATTATGAATTAAAATTTTGGAGGTTGGTAAAGCAACAAGAGAAGAAGAAATATCATGCATTCCTCCTGTGTGCAAAGGAATATATGGCTTTTTTTTTTTTTTAATTCAGTTATTACTGTGATGCTGAGAAAATCATCAGTAAACATTGTTTTTCAATCCAACAGAATGTCACTAAACACATATGGAATGGGACAAAAACAGAAATGCTGTTTCTGATCTGTAGCTCACAAAACTTGTACATGTATAACTACACGCATGTGTGCTTGTTGGCTGGAAAAGTCCAATGAAAAATGTGAACAGTTTAGTTTCAGTTGTTTATGCAGAAGTCAATACTGGTGTTTGTCACAGTGTGATGGATATTTACAGAACACTCTTTTGCAACATAAAAAATGGATAATCCAAATTTTATTTTTAAGAAATCAGATTTGAAATAAATTCATTGGTAGCACAGGGATCAATCTCACTTATTCTGAGGATAGAATGTGTTATATTCAGGCAACAGCAACCTGGCTCTAAAAGATAAGTCAGTACAGACATGAACCTGTGTTATTTCTTTTTATTTGATTTGGGTTTTGAAGATAATGAAACTGGACAAATGGTCTTCAGCATGTACTTGGGAAGAAAAAAGGAAATAGTCAAACAAATGGATCTTTGAAAATATGTTTGTGTATCAAGCAAGATAATATTTCATTCACAAGTAGGGCTGATCTCAGCATCTTGCTTGATTTTAACAACTTAGATAAATTCAGCAGATATTTTGTCAGGAGATTAATTCTGCAGACATTTTGTCAAAGTGGTTTTTAACCAGTTGCAAAGCTTAAACATTAAAGATACTTTCAGGTAATGATTTTGGGAGAAAACTGATGATGAAAGGTTGCATATTTTTGGCAATAGAAGACAAAATAGAATCTTTTTTGTGCTTTATTCGTATGGCAGTCTCTGCGTATTCTTTCTTCTTTCAACAATCCATAATGGTGTCCTTTCACTATTTCAAGCATATGATTACAATAGCAGAATTTGAACCATGCAGATATTCCAATCTTATTCTTCTCCAGTAGCAAGAGCTATCATCTGTGCAACGGTATTCATATATCTGGTAGTTGTGCAATATATTTTTTCTTTACAAAAATCATATTTCAGGTTTTTTGTAGATTAAAATTTTATCACTTCATTTAAGAGATGCTTGTATTATATTTTCTCTATGCAGCATTAGTTATGTAGATTAACATTTTATCACTTCATTTAATTTTAAGAGATGTTTGTTTTATATTTTCTCTATGCAGCATTGGTTATGACGATGATTTTTCAGAGGTGAATCCAGTAAAAGGATGAAAGTCAACTGTATGGTTCAGCCTTTCCATTGTATCCCATGGCACTCTGATCAGCTCCAGAGAGGAGCCAGCCTGGACAGAAATAACCAAGAAATCAAAGGTTACTTTGATGGGGTTTGAACTCACACGTCCCAGCGAGTGTGCAGTACTACCGCTGGTTAACCTAACAACCTTTCATAGGAAAATTTATGTAGTCGTGAAAGCCATGACTGAAATGATTATCAACATGGTTTTAGACAGAGAAGATCTTGTGAATTACATTCCAGCAGCATGTGAAAATGGAAGACACCTCAAAACCTTAGACAAAACCCCTAAGGTTGGTGTTCACTTTGATTTTTGAAAGGATTTATATTGATACCAAACAGATTTCTGTTGAGGTTAATTTTTTGTTTGTTTGTTTGTTTAAATGGAATAGAAAAATTGTTTAACTTTTAATTTAAGTCATAAAAAGTTACTTTCAATATGCCTTGGCTTGGAAAGTTGTTCAGTGCAGGCCCTCACTAGAGCTCAACAGGGAAATGGTCTCATTGTTTGGGAACTAGAGTCCATACACTTTCAGGAGGTTCTTCTTTCCAAAGTGTAGCCAGTGATTGTAAAGCTTTCAGACTTCAGAAAACTTTCTTATCTCTCGTTAAAAGAGAAATTACATTCGTGACCGCTGCCCTAAAAGTTAAGACATACATATTTATAGTTACAAACGAGACACTGAAAATTAAAATTACTTTCAAACAATGAAACATGCGTGTATCACCAAAATGGGAATTTCGTTCTTTCTCCTTTTTGGTAGTGCAAATAAAGCATGCACTCAGCCACTCATAATTATATATACATACATGCGTGCACGCATGAGAATGAGAGAGAGAGAAAGAGAGAGAGAGAGAGAGAGGTGATTTATCATTAAAAATCGTTAAGATATGAATCCAAAAACCTTGTAAACATTGACAAGAGTCTTGAAAGACACCAATATGTTGATTTTCGCTCAAGGTATGAGTGTGTTTGCTCACTTTTTTTTTTTTTTTTTTGCCCAGTTTTCATTACAGATGGGTTATAAAATTAATGTTCATGTTAATGTGACACCTCCTTTTTGTTAATTGAGATCAGAAGCCAATGACAGTGTGATAGTGACTATTTTGAGTCCTCCTACTTTCCTACCTCCACCCCCTACCCTCATACCTCCGTCTTTCATTAACCGCTTCTTTGTAGTCTGAGACTTTCTTCATGCATTTCTTTGACTGCATTTAAAAATAATGTGAGCTAGTGTACATTAATGGTAGTTCAGGAGGCATTCCAGCATTCAAGCTGTTCATTGACATTGGCAACACATTAGCAGGAGATATGTCGCCTAATAACTCAACATTCACAAGACATCTGCAGAAATCATGTCAGCTCTGAACTGACATCCATGACATGTGTACAGGACATGTCACCTTTGTTCATGGACATCCATGACACATTTGCAGTCAAGACACATCACCAACTAGCTGACAATCATTATCATGACATATTTGCTTTTGTGACTTGTCACCAGTCACTTGACATTAGCAACATGTTTGCAAGAAGCATGTCATCCTATTTGACATTCATTACATGTTTTCAGAAGGCATGTCATCTAATAACTTGAGGTTCATGACACATTTGTAGGAGACATGTTGGGAGACATGTCACCAGATTACTGACATTTATGTATGTTTGTGAAAGACGTATCATCAGTTAGCCGGCATTCTTGATATGTTTACAAGGAGACGCACCACCTGAAAACTGAAATCCTGGCACCTTTACAGGAGACCCAAGTAAGTGACATAATATGTTGGCAGGGACTTGTTACCTGTTAATTGACATTCATGACACATTTGCACAAGATGTGTCACCAGACAACTGAAATTTACGTATGTTTGTTGGAGACATTTCACCAGTTAACTGAAATTCCAGACAAGTTTGCAAAGAGACACATCACTGGATGGTTTTAAATTCCTGACATGCATGCAGGAGACACGTCGCAGACAGCAGGCTGAGGCGGCAGAGCGTAGACAGAAAGAGAATGAAGGCCGAGGAGTCAAAGACCCTGAAGGGCTAAAGCGTAAACAGCAGAAGAGAGAAGAAATGGAGAAAAAAGCAGACTCGGCGCCAAATGATTCTGGCACGGGATTGAGGGTAAGTAAGATGCGTGGTTAACTGCCAGGCAATCAAAGCATGGCATTAACAGTTTCAACAGGAGAAGTAAGTCATGGATGGTCTCTCACATCACATTTTTGAAGTTAGCGGACAGTTCCAGTTTAGACCGCCGGAGTAAAGACTGTTTCTTTAAAGAAGTTTTTTCAGGAATATTTTCCCCTTTGTTCTTCTAGATTTGTCTTCCACCAAAGAATCAGCTTCAGATCTGATTTTTAAACATACTTATTGAGAGATTCCGCTGTATAAAAAAAAAAAATGTTAAAGTTTTTTGCTTCCAACTGTAGATAGAGCCACATATCAGGATCATTGAGTAAGGAATTGGTAGATTTCAGTGAAAAAAACTGAAACTAGGGGTGTTTAATGGGGGGAAAAATTAAATGAAAAAGGTTGAAGTATGATCGTATGTATAACATCCTAGCAGACAACAAGATGTGGTGCTCTTCATGAAAACAACTGTCACCATTTTGTCTGACTTTTGGAAGACCCTAAAGGCAAGCTTATGTCAAGCCATAATGTCTGACTGCAAAACACTGTCAAAGTGACAGATATGAACAGAAGTCATACATGAGAAAATGGTCCTGGTCATGGTTAGGGTATGTGTGCTTTTGCTCAATGGGAACCTTGTAAATATATAATTGGTTATGTCAATAAATTCTCCTCTTTACAAATGGCAACTGCACTGCAGAGAGACTGAAGCAATTTTGCAGAAGCTTTGAATAAGCTTTAATGAGTTTCCTTTTAGTATTTTGTAAAAGAAAATATTATTCAGCGTGGCTGCCAGAGAGGACAATGTTGAAAGAGCTGGTTAGAATTTGGGGGGGGTGTTGCAACTCAGTGATGATAATAGCAGTAGAAGAAAAAAAGGGATGAAACGTAGGTGATGCTGTTGTTGATCAAGACTTACACGATTCAGATTATTTCAATGAGGATTACGGTCTACCAAGTGAACTGATGAGCAAGAGGGGTAGTAGTGTTGGAATTGAGCATAGTCAAAGACTTCTAATCCCATGACTGCGAGTCAGTCTCATCTTGTCAACAGTTAACATGACAATTGTATTTTCCATTCATTTTGCCTCAGTAAAACAAAGACTGCAAAGTGTTATAAACTTGAAACATTATTTGAACATTTGTGATGTTTCAGTAGGTTTTTTTTTTTATTTTCATGCAAAAATCATAAATAAATCCAGGAGACTAAGTCTTTATATATCTGTGTGGAGATGTCTGTGTGCGTTCGTGTGTGTGTACATGGTATTTTTCTTTAATTTTCAGTGGCAGGTATCCTAACTGGTGCAAACAGACTCTGCCTTCAGCACGGGCGGTGAACTTTCCATGGAGAGTACATAGCCTTTGGCATCTCTTGTTGGCTTACTCTTGAGGACAGCGCTTTTCTGTCTCTAAAAAAAAATGTGATATGTATCCATGAATATACTTGTAATACTGGTAATAAGTTGTTGCTGACCTGTTTTCTTCAATATTGATTTTATTTTTTTCCTTTATAACCATTAAGTTAGAAATTTTTTTGTTAACACTTTCCTGTCCACTTGTTCTGGGTTGTAGCATTTTCAAATGTTTTTGTTGAATTTTTATTTGTTGGTTTGATTTTTTTTTTAACATCAAAATCTGTTTTCAACTGTAATTAAAAACAACAGCCCTTGTGGAAGGGGTAGGATACAAGCAGAACAACACCATTTTTACGTTTGTTTTTGTTTCAGGTTTTTGGTGTTTTTTTCTTTGTTTTGCTTTTTCATCCCAGCTTGTGGCTGGTTGCATGATTAAGCCAGTTTTTTAGAGATAAATCATGAATGTGGCATCTTCTGCAGCTCTTTGTTAGCGCCTACACATTTGTGTTGTGAGAGCACAGGTGCATTTTGTGTTGTTTCGTAGTTGCTTTTTTTTTTCTTTCTCCTAAATCTGTTAAATCTTAAAACAACAGCTTCTACTTCAAGGAAAATGTTATATACTACCAGTCAGTAGAGAGCAGAGTTTTTGTCGACCACAACATCGATCTCTCTGACGAATCGGGATGGTACCATAGGAACTCTCGTGCTCCCAAACCTGACCCCCACCTGTTCTGCAAGGAGAGGTTGGAGAGGGCACTGGTTGCAGCTTTGGCCCTTATGGTCATTCAGTCTCTTACCATGAACACACAGCCTGAACATGACTTGTTGCTGGTCCCTGGATCAACAGGTCGTAGTCATCCCTCTCTTGTGTTCTTATGATGATGCTTTTCTGTATGTGTGTAGGCGAGCACTTTTTTTTTTTGGTTCTTTTTATCAAGACTGTCAGGAAATGTGTTTCCAGAGAGGAGTTGGAAGCCACTGCTCTTTTTGAGTGTTTTTTTTTGTTTTGTTTTGTGTGACTTTCTTTAGATTAGCTGTTAAGGACAGGAATATGCTGTTATTCTGTTAGCTACTTGTCGACATGCTGTTGAATCGTTAGGATAATCTGTGTCGACAAATTAAAGGCTTGCACAAAATGACGAAAAGCATACCTAATTTGAAAGTTTTTTTTTTTTTTTTTTTTTTTTTAGATTTCAAAAAAAATTTTTCATGAGTGATTCTGGTAAATGCTGCAATCTTGAAATCATGTCATGAGATTCTAACATGGAAAAAGTATCATGTTTACATAATGTTGATGTGTTTGTACTATGAAGAGTAATATGATTTATCCAGCAAATTAATGTTGCCCTAGTCGTATAAACAACGTCAGTGTTGGATTTACATTTGATGGCCTCTTGCAAATTTTGGAGGAAAGGGAAACTTCTTATCCGTTTCAAAACAATACTATCAAAGAGCAAACTGTGCTGTTTTTGGTTTACAGTTAAGAATTGTGTATAGTTGAATAGTCAGATGACCTGTGTACTTTCTCTCCAGACTGAATCGCCAGCGCTGAAGCTTTCACACATCAGACTCTGTGATGGACATTGCAATAGGCTTCGACACAATGCTGTGGAGCTGAAAACTGCTGGGCTGAGGCAGGATTAGATAGGGAAAATCGTGTCTGCCTTTTTTGTCATGTTCTGTGCAAATGATGGATGGGCCTCTGTATGTTGACACTGAACTGGAAATTCGTCTATGTTTAAAAGTTATAACAACATTGAAAGTGTTAAAACACCTGGCTTCCTGCCTTTCTTTTGTTGGTGGTATTGTTTTTTGTTTTTTATTGTACCCAATATGTAAACCTCTCATTTGCTCTTTTTTAAGCAGCTGTAGAAAAACCAACATGTAAATCCATCGAATATAGTGTTTCTTTAATATGTTAGGCTCATTGGTTGTATTTTTCCACACCTGTTCTTAATGACTTTGAAAAGCAGGAAAAAAATTTAAGAGCGGGGGGGAGGATGCTCAAATAAGTGGTTTCCTATCACGTATGTTTGTTCAACATCACCTTGGTTTCTTAATAGTCTATGTTTAGTAAGAAGATGTCGCCATGTGCAGGCTACTCTGTATGCACTGTGCCACATGATCTTGGCCATGAGGCCACAGCATGCAAGAGTTGAAAACAAAAGGTCATAGGGACAGTCTGGACGGACATGGTATCCCCCTTCAAAGGAGGAGGAGGCTCATTCACGCCGACTCTGCAACTTAATAATAATTGTCATCAGCCGAGGAGGCTTGGAAGTTGCTTTTGTTGGATCGGGGCAGGCATCACTAAACTAAACACCACTGAAGTGACTTTATTGGCAGTAGCACAGCATCTCCTTTCACTGGCTGCCTCATGATGGCTTGATGCTGATCGTTCTTTCCTAGAATGCCAGAGCTGAGGCTGTGACAGGATAAACCTAGGTGGGATTTGGGGTAGGGGAGCTGGAAGAAAAGTTGAATGAGTGGTGTGAACATAATGCCACGAGAGAGGCATGGGAAATTAAACAACAACTGAAAGAAGTAAAAATAACAAAAAATAATGGTAGATGAACGAATGTTGATAAGTGGATATAAAATGAATGTGAAAAATAGATGATAAAAGTAAATCATCACGAAAGAGGAATTGGGATTGTGAAGGGGGGGGGGGGCCTCTTAGACTAGACTTTCCAGTTGCTCAGCATATAATATGTTCAGGCATGAGTGCCTACTTCAGGGTCTCCAACACTACTGTCGTTCTGCACACCTTGTCAGCAGGTAGATGATGATGTTGTTGTTGTTGTTGTTTTCTTTTCTTTTTTTTTTAGCTTGATAGCGGAACGCCCACCATTTTATATTGTTCAAACTGTACACAGATACACCACCTATAATTCAGTAATATTCCCACCACTTGTATGGGGGAAAAAAAATCACAATCCAGTGGTTTCACGAGGCAGCAAGTGAAGAGTAGTTAAAGAATGCTGGATGAAAATATTGTTTGACAAAATGAATGGCAAGAAAGATACGAGGAGAAGTAAAGATGTTTAGGAAAAAAAAGGAAGTCATTGAGTCTTATGGTTTAAGTTTCCAAAAGATTTCACTCGTTCAACCAGCACCCAAAACGCTGTTGGAGCACCGGTGAACATATTCTTAGTCTGTACGCAAAAACCATGTAGGCGAAATAGCCCATTTACTCAGACCAGTGTATCCTCTTATGAATATGCATTAGATTACTAAATAAGGGAGGTAACTCAGAACTAAGTTCCTTAAAGGTACACTAAATTTCGCAAAGTGATTTGAATGATTAGTATGTTTATACTTAAATTCAAAAACGGCCTTATGCAAAGAGAGAAAAGCAACAAAAGTCCCAAGGAACATCACATTATACGAAATGTTAATATGTTGATATGCGGTCTCTGTGCAATAAAAAGAGGAAAATCTTGGCCTCTCGGTGACATAGTTTTTGTGATATTTGAGTTTGGAAAAAGTACTTTTTCCCTGTATGCGTTCATCCTAAACTGGCCTCACAAAAGAGGCTGCTCAGGCTTTAAATGTGGGAGGGTTAAAAGATCAGAATATGTCAACAGCTGTGACTGGTCACTTCTGTCCCCTGTTAACCTAAACAGTATTGGTCAATCAGGGCCAACTGCAGCTAAGAATTGTGTAAAAGGAACCTTAATTCAGAACTCCTGACAGATGCAGTCCCCACTGGTCTACAAAGAGAATGAAGTGACATTGTGGAGGGAAGAAAATGCAGGCAAGTAATTCTTCTGTCATAAGGAAAAGTAACTTGGTTCCAATTCTTAACTTTCTTACGATGTTGCCTATGTATTTATGTGGCATACCATTCTCCGCAGGCAAAGTTGTATGCATGTGTGATGATTTTGCTGCCCCTTCAACACCTTGTACATTCATACGGCAATTTGTACCTGATATGACCAAGCTGCCACCAACCGGCTGAGAAAACAAGAACTTCAGACTGATTTCAACAATAATTTTCCTTTTCTTTTACTATGTCTGCGTTCTTTAGAAGAGCTAGAGGGATTGCACACAGCCTTAGAGTATCTTGTGTCCCGCAAAAATCCACACAGTTTAGGAACATGGTGAAAGAGGTAAAGCAAGTGAAGGAAGAAAAAAAAAAAAGAAAGACAACAAACAAACAAACGAAAACAGAGAGGCAGAAGTTCTGGGTCAGGGGATGGGAGAGGTGACTTTAAAACCAAGATGTCATGCATGAGCACATGCTTTTCACAAATCATGCAGGTACGCTAAATCTCATTGCAGCTGTCAGGGAAGAGTAGACCATTGTGTGCCGGTAGGATAGATGACATGAAAATATAACGCATCTACTCTCATGTTGTGTTTAGACGTCATCCATGAAGACAGAAAGAGGCTTTCTTAAAAACCAGGATTGAAAATGGACGCGTATGCAAAGATTTGATCGGTTTTATTAAAGCTCCGGAGTTGTAGCTAGGAACAAAGACAAAAAGACAGAGGCTGGTCAAAGTCTGGTAGCCTGGAGGCAGTTGGAGCGGTGAACTGTTGGTTGAGTTCTGGTTGAGTTCTAGTTCTATAACCCAGCCGACCACAGGGGGCCTTTTCAAGGCTGTCACCAAGTCAGGATAAGACAATCCAGTCCTATTAAAAACGAAAAAAAAAGGGGGGAAAAGAAGAAGACACTGTTTGCATGTTTATATCCAGTTAATCATGTGATTAGTGAAACAGTGCTGGAAGGCACAAGCGGTTCCATTTGTCACCCCTACATTTAAAAAAAAAATTTTAAAAAAAAAGAAAAGCAGCTGATTGCAACAAAGCAACTAGAAAACTGTGGCCAAATAGACACGGCAAATTGACCAACTAATGCTTAGACATTGCGGACAGTCTCAGAACCTACTCACCAGATTACAACAACAACAACAACAACAAAAATGCTGGCTTGTCATGTATTGTGACGAGAGGAAAGAATAAGTGTAGACTCTCCAGAACAAAGGCAGAAAATCAATTGATGGCAGTTCAAAAGGAAATGGGAAAAAAAAGGCAGTCAAAAAGAAGAGAGGAAGTTGATAGTGTAGGTCTTCCAAAAGGCAGGGATGTTATTTGTTTCAAAAAAACCCACAGCGTCTTCGGCAGGGGCAAGTGTTTTGGGGTACAGGGTCATAGAAGACCGCCCAACTCTATTCTTCTGCTGCCTTGACCTTCTCCGAACTGAGTCTGGCGTTGGCTTACTGCTGACATGGGGGTAACTACTTGCACAAACCGAAACAGGGTGCACTGTTGTAATGATAGTATAATGCACAGAGAAGAGAACTGATAGAAAAAAGGGGTTCAGTATTTGAACGAAGGATATGTGAAACAGCAAACCATGCATTTGCCGACAACCAAGATCTTGTGCACAGGAGACAAGCAACTCCTACCCATGAGGGGAATATATGAAAATATATTTCCTATGCACTACATTTTTATGTCCTATCTATAAGTGTGGGTGTAGGGTGGGTGGGGACTGTACATTTAAAGTTAATGAACAACCATGGGAGAGCATGTAGAAGGTGTAGCAGCTGACAAAATGACATGTGAATTAACATACGAAAGATCTGTTTAAGAGGAGCACAGCTGAGCAAGTTCAAACAAAGAGACCTCACTGAGACTGCTGTCCTCACTGTGTTTGTAATATACTTACAAGGAGATGTTTATCTCCCCAATAAAAGATCTCTGCGGACAGCCCTTCAGAGGTGGAGACCTTTGGTGCGACATTCATCATTGTTCTGCCCCTACAACCATGGTGGGTTCCAAAAACGTGAAATCTGATGACGCCCTGCCCCACCCCTGCTTCCACGTCAGTGGGACTCCCAGTAAAGATTCCCTCAAAACCCTTGCTGTTAGGGAAGACTTGGTGTGTGCTTGATTTACACAGACTGTAAAGAAAACATTGAACTGGGTGAAGGCACGATGGAAGTCAGAGCCCGTTCCTCTCCTGTTGCTTTAACCATCCCTGAACTGAATCAGGTCTGCATTTATTACTGGGTGGATGCACAGTGTTCACTGTGCCAGCACCATGAATGGTTCACATTATGACTATCAGCTTGGCAGGCGAACATTCTAACCATTTGACTATGTATAAAAAACAACTGCTGGATTTCAGTAAAGACAGTATGAAAAATGAGTACTTTGAAGTCCTTTTTAAAAAATGATAACACTCAAGCTTTGGGTCTAAGACCCTTCATCAGAAAACAGTAAACACAAGGGAAAAACTTCAAAGTGACGAAAAAGACGACGGGTAGGAGGCAAGCATTCTAACCATTTGACTGTGTGCTCTCGACACACACACCCCTCCCCCTCAATAAAGTTTGTCTTCCTCCAGAACAACTTGTTTAACATGTTGAATCAAAAGTTTTTATGTTGTGGGAACTATCTGCTCTGCATGTTTTTAGCTACTCCAGCATTTAAATCAGAATTGTGTGCATGTTTTTTCTTAGCTTTTGTGCATATTTAAAAACATAATTATATTGTTAGAACATCCTCAGAATGGAGTACATGTGTATGTGCTTGATTTGGGTTTTGCCGTTGTTTTTCTTTCTTTTTTTTTTCCTTTTTTTTTTTCCCTCCAAATATGCAGGTCAGTAGACTTTTTTTTTCTAAATGTGTGAATCTGTAAAGGTGCATCTGTGAGATTTTTCAATGTTTGCATCGTTCCTCCCATTGCTAGGTTGTCGTATTACCTTAATTTTGCTTCAAAATTCTTGAGGGAGATTTGACACATGTGTGTCCACTGTATTCATCATCAATATTTTCATGTATATGAAAAAAAAAAAAGGATAACACCATCTGGAGTTTCTCAATAAGTTTTGCATGGATTCTGTAAGAACTGGACTGTTATGCAATCTGTAACTAAGACCTGAAATTTATTTCTGTGTTAATTAGCCGTTAATCTTATCATGATTGAAAGTGTTCGGGGTTAAAGATTTCTTTGCATGTGAAGTATGAAATCTGTATATCGTTGAATGTGTCTGTAACTTGGCATGTGGTTGTAAGCTTTACCAGTGTGTGTGATCCGAATCACTGGTAAGGATACTGATCAGGGCGATCGTCAGCACCGGTGATTCTCTCTTTTTTCCGTCCTCCACATTTCTGTCCCTCTCTTTCTCTCTGTCCTTGATCTTGTTCACTCAATCTCTCTTTATCTTTTCTCTCCCCACCAACTATAGGAGATTGTACTTAAACCCCCCCACCCCATCCCTGCAGCACTTCTTCCCTCCACCCCATCCTCATGCTCCCTCATCCACCTCCCTCCTCTCTCCTCTCTCTCTTTCTCTTTGAATGAAAACTAAAAAAAGAGGATCTGCATGAGTGTTCTTTCTCTTTCATTGAAGTCCCAGGACTTTGAACACATCAGTTCTTTTCCCATGCAATCTTCGATACAAGAAAGCGTGATTGATGTATTTTGATTCTGCTTAATTTATTCTTTTCTCAGTGGAATGGGAAACAGATTTGTGGCCATATCAGTGCATTAGAAACTTGCTCCTGTGGGTAGTCTCATCCAAGATGAATAAGTTTTAGACAACAACGATGAGTTTTGGAAAATTTGTTCTTTAGCTCAAGGTTTCAGAAGGTGACTTCCATTTCACCATGGTCAGAATAAGACTGCAGTTCTTGAAAGTTTCATGGGGTTTTTTTGTGTTTTTTTGCAGTTTTTGTTGACCTTGCAACATGGAGAACCTTCTCTCTCATTCCAAGACACTGAAAAGAAGGAAATAAAAAGAAAACAAAGTTCGCACCTGGTATGTCAGTAGACCACACACCACTTTTGTAAGGAGTATGTTTTTGCACTGAGGAATGTGTGTGTGTTGTGTGCAGGCATATATCTGTATATGTTATTTCTGTCAAAGACTAGCCTGTGATTGTGCCTGTGCTAGTAACAGTGCGATGAAACAACATTCCTTTCTCCTATGGACATATGCTCATAATCCGTGCATTTCTTACCAGTTTGTTCATGTGGTATGTACCTGTCGAGCCTCTTGGAGATACAATAAGTCAGTTTGACTGCATGCAGTGAAATTCTTTCAAAAATCAGACTGTGCAGCCATCGCTATATTTTACATTCATTCACTGGACTATCCCAGGGCACTCTCTTCAGTCTACCTACTTTGCCGTCGTGCTACTCAGGCAAATATCTCTATTCTTGTAATTATCCTTGCTTTTTTAATATTATGAATGTTTGTTGTCCCGTCTTGTCATTGTCTAGAAAGGTTATCCCTTTATTTTCTCATGACAGGTACTTCTCGTCTCCAGTTGTTTTGTCGCTGATATGGTTGAGACGAGCATGTGTTCATTGATTTTTTTTTTTTCCGGACCTTAGCTGGGTTTGTCCCGTATGGCTTTTTATTTCTTTGTTTTTGGTCGATATCCCCCAGGGTCTAGCCTTGTTCCTTTTCCTTTTACCGCGCGGTTACGACGCCGGCTGTACTATTCACTCTCACTTAGCTTGGCCGAATCATCCGCTTCGCCCTTTTTCTTTTACTGGGTCCCC